>VZTU01002642.1:169694-193657 GCA_013400835.1 Zapornia atra | reverse complement strand
CCCCAGCCCAGATTTCCATGCTGCTGCTGAGCCTCAGCTGGCTCCTTTTAGCATCACCCAGAGCTCAAGGTAAGTTCGTGACACACGGACAGGGGGTTTTCTGCGACCCTTCCTCGCCCCGCGCTCCATTTTAAAGGGGGACGAGCAGCAGAGGAACGGCTGGAGCGAAGCGAGCGCACCCGGCTGCTGCTCAGCCCCGCCGCGCTCCTCACCCCGTCCCCGGCCTCCGCGGCTCTCCGCGGGACGGCGGCGCCTCCGCGGTGCGGGGGCGGGGGGGAAGCGGGCACGGCACGGCACGGGCATCCCGGACTCGCGGAGCAGCGCCGGCCTGGAGCCGCGGAACTCCCGCTGCGCTGCGCAAACCCTCGGCGGAGAAACGCTGCTTTGCAGCCCCCCGCCTCCTCCAGCGTCCCGGCCCCTGTGGAGGGGGGAGCGTGGGGGGTGTGAGTGTGTGCGTGCGTCTGGTCCTGGGGACCCCCGTGGGGAGGGGAGGGGGGGTTGCCCTGCGGGGTCCCCGCCGCAGCAGGCAGGGCCCGGGGAGCAGTTATCCCCTGCGGGTCCCCCGCTAGCAGCCAGCCGGGGCTGGCGTCGGGGTTTGGGAGTACTGGCGGAGTTGGGACTCTGCTTCCAGGCGGGGAGAGTTGCCCGCAGAAGCCCAGGCGCGGTGGTAGCAGCGTCCGTCCCCGCTGGGTAGCAGTTCGCTGGCGGCTCCGCTCGCTCGGAGCCAGCACGAGTGGGGGCAGCGGGGGCTCCAGCGGGAAAGGCGTCGGGAGAGCCGCGGTACCCGCGTTACAGGCGGGGAGCAGCCCAGGAAAAGCCACTTGTACAGCAAGTCTGGGGCTTGTTCAGGAATCACTGGAGGGCCCAGGCGCTCTCCTCTCCATTGAGCGGCGGCTGACAATGCATATTTTATGGGAGGGAGGGAGATTCCCTGTATAGATCCACCTAGCAGCGCTGACGGGTGCGCCTGTCCCCGTGTGTTACTCAGAACTCCTGTCTTGGGTCTTTTACTGCAAACTCCTGCCTTGGGTCTCTTTTTTTTTCCTCTCCTCATTGTAACTTTACACTTTGTCAGTGTTTGCTTGTCTCCGAATTTATGCACAGTGACTTTCACTGGGACTTCGGCTCTGGGGTTGCTGAGGGAAGGACAGAGAGATGCTTCTGTCGCCTCTTAGCCAGCACGTTGAAATCCTGGGGCAGACAGAGCAAGGTGTTGTGCTTAATCGAGCACCTAGGATTTATGGTGGTGAATTAACGTGTGTTGAAGCTTTGCTTAACTTTTGTGAGGGGTCTTAATTTCGTTTCCTCAATGTTTGAGCTTACACCAAATCAGTGTACTGGGGATAAGGGCTGCAGAAACCCTGGGGGAGATGAGGAGGTAGGAGGTACCGTTGCATTTGTGTGGGTCAAGGGTGGGTTTGTTTGGCATGTGCCCCTCTCTGAGTGCGGGTGCCCCTGTGCCCAGCCAGGCCCTTCCATGGTTTGGAGGTGCACTGGGGCTGAGGGTGAATGCAGCTATGCATCCAGGAAAATTTGAGGTAGGTGCTCTGAGCGTTTGCATATGATAGAAATGAATAAACAAACATTCCCCGGAGTAGTTGTCCCAACAAGAGAACAAGAATGTAAACTGTAGGTGACCTGCACCTAGCAAACCCAAGAGAAAGGAACTGCAAGAAGTGGTGGTGGTGGGAATCCCCTTACCTGTGTTTTGGGATTCCCCCCAGAGCCAAGCTGAAGCTCTAAGGTTTTATTTGCACTGATGAATTAGGGTCTCTCTAAAGTTTGTCTCAGCCACTCATCTTTATGGTGCCCAACTTTAGATACCTAAGCTTGGTGGTGCTTGCTGACCCTTGCAGCTCAGTTGGATTTTGGGCTTCCCTTGCTACGTCTCTCCTACCCCGCTCCATAACGCACCCATAACTTGCTCTTTTGCATCTGCTCAGCCAGCGTCCTCTCCGTTAATCCCATTTTTTTTTTTCCTTCCTGACCAAGCAGAGAACAGCTTTAGCTTTGCCAGAGCATGTGCTGCTTTCTTGGTCACAGAGGTGCTGAAAGTTACAGCTGCCTGTTTCTAGACCCGGAGAAGCTGCCCGGTGACGAAAAGTCCTCTGAGCTGTGCTGGCACGTGTCTTGGATGGGGAGTTTGAGGCTTTGCAACTTCCACCTCTGCTGGCTTTGCTGCTGTGACTGCTCTGGGCCCGGTGTCAGTGATTTGAGGTGCTGCCAGGACATCCTAATTTCTATATAAACACACGCTTAGTGATTAAGATAGAGGTTTAAGTTATAATATGCCTTGAAAACCGGTTTTGACGTGCGGTTGTTTCAAAGCCTCTCTGCTCTGCCCTGGGGAGGCCCCAGCTGGAGTCCTGTGTCCAGAGCTGGGGCCCCCAATACAAGAAAGATGTGGGGCTGTTGGAGAGGGGTCAGAGGAGCCACAAGGATGATTAGAGGGCTGGAGCAGCTGCCCTACAAAGAGAGGCTGAGGGAGCTGGGCTGGTTCAGCCTGGAGAAGAGAAGGCTGCGGGGGGACCTCACTACAGCCTGCCAGTCCCTGAAGGGAGCTGATAAGCAGGAGGGGATTAAACTTTTTAAAAGGGCAGATAATGGCAGGACAAGGGGGATGGATTAAAACTAAAGGAGGGAAGGGTTAGATTAGATATTAGGGGGAAGTTTTCTCCAGAGAGTGGTGAGGGGCTGGAACAGGCTGCCCAGAGAGGTGGTGGATGCCCCGTCCCTGGAGGTGTTCAAGGCCAGGTTGGATGGGGCCCTGGGCAACCTTGTGTAGCTCCAGGCCTGGAGGTTGGTGGCCCTGCCTGTGGCAGGGGGGTTGGAGCTCTATGATCCATGGGGTCCCTTCCAACCCAGACCAGTCTATGATTCTATGATTTTATGAAAACAAGGTTGTAAAAGGCAAGAGGCACACTTAAAGTGGGACTGCCCAAGTACCACCTCTCAATATTGAACAGAAATTACCAGGTTATGAGTTAACACACCTTCCAAGCAGCCTTGCCGCTCGCTTTTAGTATGAGTTTCCTTTCCAGTTTTGATGGCTTTACGATTGCCACGTCCAGTTTCTGGTACTTGGTTTCTGAGTTAAGGACCTCATGGACAAAAAGGAAAACTTAACTGAAGCGCCAGCCTCAGCAAAGCACAGTTAGCTTTCCCATCCTGGTGCAGGGTCATGTCTAGTGGGATAAGACCTGATCCTACAGCTTTAGTTCAAAAGCCTCAAAATCTACATTCGCATCTGGCTTTTGCCAGGTCAGGGCCTCCCCTTATCTGCAGTGCAGGCAATGAAAGCGATGGTGTGCAGAGTTAAGCTCCCAAGTTGGTGTGTGTGGGGAAGCCCCTGCATCCCTTCTAGATATTAGGTGTCAGTTGGAAGAACAGCAGAAAAATCAAAGTCCTAGAACAGCAGAAAAATCAAAGTCCTAGAACAGCAGAAAAATCAAAGTCCTAGAACAGCAGAAAAATCAAAGTCCTAGAGCTGCAGGCCGGAATTCTTCACCTTCAATTAAAACAACTTTTCTGTCAGGTTTTATTTCTGTTACTTATTGTTGTGGAAATAAATCACAGAAGAGATCGGACCAGTCCTTGTTTCTTGGGTTAAAACCCCATCTCTCCAACACACTCTGTGTTTCAGAGCTCGCTTTCAAATACTGTCTTCTTTCAAACAGTTCCAGCGCTGGTGGCAGATATTTACGGTATGTGTATAATCACCTTCTTGTCTGACGATTATCCCTATCAGGTCCCCTGCAGATAGCCTGGCATGAGCTGTCACTGTCCATGGGGCTCCGCAGATCCATGCCAAAACACACCAGCTGAGGATATTATGCCCATTCTTCAAATCATGTTCGCATCGTTAACACTCCTGCTCGCTGGGGAGCTGCTGGGCTGTTTGCTGGCGTTCTGTGGGGCTTTCCTTGAGATTCTTCTCTTTTTTTGCAGAGGTCTCTGGCCGGCTGCAAAGAGCATCCTTGAACGAATGATTGACAGGTTACATTTTTGGGCATCTTTTCCTCCTGCTCGCAGCGCAGAGGCTGCCCCGGTGGCACTTTCCTGACGACATGTGAGTGACTGCAGCAGATCAGGGCTGTGTTTATCTGTTGCTTCCACTCGGGCTGTCAGCTTGCTGCCGATGCCATTGATCATGAAATTCAGTTTTTAAAAAGGCTGTATTCATGTAAAGGCTTATTTGGTCTTCCACCAGCCTTGTTCAGACCCGGCGTATCATAACCCTGACAGATTTATCACTGGCAGTCCCTATGTTTCTAACGTATCTCATGCTGCCAGTGCAAATGGTCTGAGGAGTCCAGCTGGGCTTCTTTTTATTAGTATTCCTGTGCATCCTTTTGGGCAGCGCCAGTTGCGCTCCGGGCCCGCAGCGTTGCATGTGAATGGCGAGCAGCACGCGGTGTTTGCCAGGCAGGCAGAGGGATACAGCCAGTGTGGGGTGGTGAAACAGCCCAAAATTACCGTGTCCAGGGTGTTTTAACAGCCTGGCTTCTGCTGGGGGTGCTGCCAAGCCTCCGGTCCAGGAACCTGACTTTGAGGGCTGATGGGATGCTGTTTGTCTTGACTTTTGCCATGAGAGTTGTAAAGAGGGAACCTTTCTGTGGTGTTGGGAATTAGGTCTGGAATGCTGTTATGTGGCATGGGGCTGCTCCACCAGCAAGCTCTCCCCAGCTCTGCATCTCACGCAGCATCCAGCCCTGCCTGACTGCTTGGGGAGGTTAACTCTGGCCAGAACCAGGACAGGTGCCAGGCCGTTGGTCCTATTCAGGAGAGAGTTTTTAGTTAATCCTTTTTTCTGATGGCTCTTTTAGCCCTGCAAGTTATTGTGTTTTACTCTACATCATCTCAGGTTTTGTTCTTCATGTTGCATGCATGCTGTATTTGCATTTCAGGTAGCTTTTCAGGTTACTCCTAGGACAAAAGCACTTTGTTTGCAAAATTTTATAGTACTAAAGGCCTGAAAGAATTTAAGGGATTGGAAGGGACCTCTAGAGCCCATGGGGTCCAACCCCCTGCCAAAGCAGGGTCCCTAGGACAGGGCACACAGGTCGGCATCCAGACGGGGCTGGAATCTCTCCAGAGAAGGAGACTCCACACCCCCTGGGCAGCCTGTCCCAGGGCTCCCTCACCCTCACTGGGAAGAAGTTCTTCCGCAGATTGGTGTGGAACTTCCTATGCTCCAACTTGAGGCCATCGCCCTTTGTCCTGTCCCCACAGACACTGCGAAGAGGCTGGCCATTTCCCCCTGTGTCCCACACTTGAGATATTGATAAGCATTGATGAAATATCCTCTCAGCCTTCTTTTCTCCAGGCTGAACAGCCCCGGGTCACTCAGCCTTTCCTCATAGGGAAGATGCTCCAGGCCTTTAATCATCTTTGTAGCCTCGTCTGGACTCTTTCCAGGAGATCCCTGTCTTTTTTGTACCAGGGAGCCCAGAACTGTATACAGTACTCCAGTTCTAAATTACACCTGCAGAGGCTTCTCCTGGGCCCTGCTGAGTCTCCAGGGCAAATCCATGACAAACTAAAAGTCTACAGCGTGGGTTGATTCTTGTTAGTACACTGCTGTCCAAAAGCAGCATGACTCTGATGAGGAATGGCTGAAGGAACTGGGGTTGTTCAGCCTGGAGAAGAGGAGGCTGAGGGGAGACGTCTCTTCCTCCAGCTACCTCAAAGGAGGGTGTAGTGATGTGGGTGATGGTCTCTTCTCCCAAGTAACTAGCAACTGGATGAGAGGAAATGGTCTCAAGTTGCATCAGGTGAGTTTTAGATGGGATGTTAGGAAAAATCTCTTCACTGAAAGAGCAGTCAGGCTTTGGAACAGGCTGCCCAGAGAGGTGGTGGGGTCACCATCCCTGGAGGTGTTCAAAAGACATGTAGATGTGGCACTCCAGGACGTGATTTAGTTGACACAGTGGTACTGACACATGATTGGACTTGATGCTGTTAGAGGTCTTTTCCAACCTTACAGATTCTGTGATTCTATTCTATGATTTTTCTCCAGCTAACACAGAATGAAGTGCTTCAATTTTATTAATTTTTAAATCTTTTTGAGAAAGGGATCATGCTAACTGAGAAAAGGTTCTGTTTCTTAGGAGACCCCTGCTCTGGGGTGTTGACCTCTTCTTATCATCACGCAAGAGTTTGAGACCACATTGATCCCTAGTGTGATACTGGCATTGGTGTTTCAGATAGTAACTCAAATCAATTGCATCATCCAATCAGAAATGCTGGCTCCTCTACTAAATCATTTTATGTTGTATCATTAATATTTTACATCCCATATAAATGAGTTTTCTCTTTTCCACGACTTGGAGCTAGGATCAGAAATATTTGGTAGATTGGGGGCAGGGGGGTGATGCATTCACAAGGTCAACATGACAAAACCCTTGATTAGATAAGCACATTCTTTCTTGTCCAGAATATATGATCTAATAAGCCAAGAAGTGCAATGTTTCATGGCCTGTTAACCACACTGGAGAATACACAGCAAGACATAAAAACATGGATGCAGAATTTGGTATAAAAGACAAGTTTATCCTGAGATACTTGTTAAGAGGAACCGTGTCAGACTACAAATATAGTCTAATGGTATATGTCATATGCATTAAGTGAAAAAGCTGCTTCTGACAGTGGTGGAAGCTTGCTGTTTACTTGCTTTTATTGGATGTTTTCTAGTTCTGAAGTATCTGATCAAGCAAGAGAAACAAGCCTCCTGTGTGTGGTTGCTTACCTTTGAAAGAATATGGTAAAACATAAACTCTGAATCCAGGGGTTGGAGGATTTTGTTTTGATGTAGTTGGGTGAAAATAAGAAAAATACAAAATGTGGGCTCTGTCATAACGTTGTTTTTCATAAGGTGAGCAGATGGGCCTGGCCACGTGTGGAGCTGAGCATCGCTTTAAAAGGGTAGATAATGGCAGGACAAGGGGGAATGGACTAAAGCTAAAGGAGGGAAGGGTTAGATTAGATATTAGGGGGAAGTTTTTTACAGAGAGAGTGGTGAGGGGCTGGAGCAGGCTGCCCAGAGAGGGGGTGGGTGCCCCATCCCTGGAGGGGTTCAAGGCCAGGTGGGATGGGGCCCTGGGCAACCTTGTGTAGCTCTAGGCCTGGAGGTTGGTGGCCCTGCCTGTGGCAGGGGGGTTGGAGCTCTATGATCCATGGGGTCCCTTCCAACCCAGACCAGTCTGTGATTCTATGATCACCTGTATCCTTCTTCGGCAGTGCTGTCTGTATGTGGTGACAGTGGTGTGCTGAAGATCTTGATACCTTAGTGACTAGAAGTCATGAAGAGAACAGAATCACAGCATGACTAGGTTGGAAAAGACCTTTAAGATCATAGAGTCCAACTGTTCCTGTCCTGTGCTAAACCATATCCCTGAGCACCTCATCTACCCGTCTGTTAAACACACCCAGGGGTGGGGACTCAACCACCTCCAGCATGTGGAACAGGCTGCCCAGGGAGCTCAGAACTGCTCTGTCCAGGTTATTTAAGTCAGCATCTCATTCCTTTTCTGCCACTTCAGTGACAGAACTACAGCTGAGAGTAAAATGTGGCCTCTGCAGCTTGGAGGGGAGGATGGAGCAGCTTGCTTCTGAGCCGCCTTCCTTTTGAATTGGAGGTTATGAGACTGTATCTGGGTTAAAAAATGGGCTCGTATTTTGACAGAGATTTTCCAGGTGTGAGGTGAGTGTTCCAAGCGAAACAGTATTTATTTCTTCATCTATTGCCTCTTCAGAGCAGAAGATGAAACCCCACTGAAGACACACCTTGGGTAAGCACTTGTAGTTGAGGGGAGAGGGCAGGGTCATTGCAGAAGAAACCTTCATGCTTTAGAAAGCAGGAGCCTGTCTCTTTATTTTGTCATGTATGTCCCTTGTTTGTGGGTCTGGTCCTCAGCTGGGATAAACTCTCTCACCTCCATGGATCTGCCTCCTTTGTGCAACCTGGTGCTGGCGTTCTATGCTCTTCAGTTAAGATTTGCCTGGTGGGACCAGAAGATGCATAGGTTAGACGAGCAAAGCTGTGTTAGTGACCTGGGAAGATATCCTGGGTGTTCTCCCTGCCCTGAGGAAACAATAAAAATAAATGTTCATTACTCCTGGAGCAGCCTGTGAAAGTCAGGAGTTATGGACTGAGCTGGTGCTTGGGGTGACGTTTGCTGTAAGGTCACACAATAAAACTGAGCAGGATAGGTGGCTGCCAGAGCATTAACCAACTCTGAGTGTTCTGTTCCTTTGTCTCTCAGAAAATAGGAAGCCAGACTTCAGGGACAGCCTGTAGCAGTGCAGGTGCAGGTAACTTCTGCTATTGTGTAAAGAAAGTAGCAGGTGTTCCCCATGCAGACAAAAACCTGTGATGGATGTTGCCACCCCAGCCCAGGAGCTCATTTGCTAGGCTTGGGAGAGGACTATGGAGCCTTTCCCCCCAGTACTTTTTAACCTAAATTGACCTTATTACCACCTACAGTTACCTGACAGGAGGGTGCAGAGAGGTGGGGGATGGTTTCTTCAGCCAGGGGACAGGAGATGGGACAAGGGAAAATGGGCTCAAGCTGCCCCAGGGCAGGGTCAGCTCAGATGGGAGGGAAAAGTTCTTCCCTGGCAGAGTTGTGGGGCTGTGGCACAGGCTGCCCAGGGAGGGGGCTGAGTCCCCACCCCTGGGTGTGTTTAACAGATGGGGAGATGAGGTACTTAGGGATCTGGTTTAGCACAGGACAGGAACGGTTGGACTTGATAATCTTAAAAGTAATTCTGTCATTCTTTAAAGTAATACTGAGCTTTGCTTCAGCTGGATCTGTTGTGTTTTCAGCGTGGTTTCCTGGAGAACATCTGAATGACTGATATGGCATTGTGCTCGTCACACACACACAACTCCCACTCAGGAGGGGTTTTCACTGATAGCTGTAAATGGGAAGGGACATCCCTCAGTATAGCTATGCTAGGGATTCCTCACACTTGATGGCGGGGGCTGCTGAATCATGAGAGGAGAGGATTGGACTGAACCTTTTCAAAGACTGAGAGGAAATTGTGTTTTGGGGAGTAATTTTGGATTTTGTTCAGTGGGAAGGAGTTCTTGAGGGTTTGGAGGGAAGGAACTGCAAGGAAAGGTTGGATCTGGATTGTTGTGTAATTATGTGGAATCACTGCTGAGAAGTGAATGTGTTCAGTGTTTCTTTGACATCAGAGCTCTATGGATTAGTTGTGGCTGTGCTTGAAAAGCACAGGTGGTTATTTCTCTACTCGATTAAGTGGTTTTGTTAGGTGCTGCCTCACTGATGCTGAAGGGTGCAAGGCTGAGTTTATAATCAAAATGGGAATCCCTGGGATCCTTTGGGGGAGGGGGCAGTGGTTTAGGGAGGAGCAGATGCGCCCCAGTAGTGCCTGTGCTGGGATGGTGCTGGCGTGGTGCTGAGATAAGATACAACATCCTCTCGCTAGGCCATCCTGGAATTACCTGTGGGAAAGGCAACCCTTGCTGTTTTTCACCTTTTATTAATGCTGTCCTGCCTGTTTTTGTGGGAAGGGATGCCTGGACCGATTTATATGCTGTGCACCAGGACTCAGAAAAGAAGCAACTTTACAAAGGGATTTGTAGCGATAGGACAGAAGGTCTCCTAAGCCGTTATGTCACTTACTTTTCAAAGCTGCTTTGGGTTTGAATCTTGTATTTACAACTTGCCCTTTTCCATGAACTCTGAGCACTGAGCTTTTCCAGGGGGGAAACCTCTCCATACGTACCCATCGCCTGGTGTGTGGAAATGCCCTCTGGCTCGCTGCTTTGACTGTGCTGCTTTATTTCTCTCATATTTTGAAATGTTCTCTTTTAAGAGGGAAAAAAAAAAAAGGACAATTCTGCTGTTGGACTGGTCCTGAATAGTAATTCCTTGGTCAAACATAACCAACATCACAAATGAGGCTGGACAGCTGTTTCCCAAATATAGTATATGTATATATTCTACACATGGTTATAGAGCTTGGTTTTCACTCTTTGAAACGCTGTGCAGCCTCCCAGCCCCCTCCTGCAGTCAATGGCAAATGTTGTTCTCAAAACTCCACTTGTCACATTTTGTTCCCGAGAACAGGGAGGATATTGAGATATATACTGGCTTCTTTCCTTGAGTGCATTTCAATATGTATTTTGTATAATGAGAGCCCAAATCCTTCTCGCATTACTTGGGCTTTAATCACACTGTGCTCTCCCCAGATTGCTTTAATCGCATTTGCATCAGCAGGAGTAACTCTGTATGATGAGCAATATTTCATCTGCAAACAGAAGGGACCGATCTCGGGCGCGTGATGGGGAAGGAACTGGCTGTCCCGGATTCGTTACGGGTGCAGCTCTCTACAGAAGAGGCATCCTGATTTTGAGAAATGGGTATTGAAGAAATAGAAGGAACAAAAGCTATTTTTACAGTTTTCTTGAGGACCTGTCAAGTGTGATATTTCCCTTTTAATTTTCTAGTAAATGGCTTTTTGGCATGTGTTTAACTCCCAAGAAGCGCCGGTGCTGCCTAGCGCAGCAGACATCATTTTGTACTTTAGCCATGACATTACCGTATATGAGAACTGAAAAGTTATATAGATATTACACCAATATATAAACCATGTGTGTTAGAAAGACAAGTTCAGTTTTGAAATATTTGACTTAGCTATGCTTTTCACTTTCAATCCGTGCCAAACATGTGCTTGAATAACTGATGGAGTCATATGGTTCCCCGAATAAAGCACTTTATTGTGCGCAGACTTAGAGCCTTCCAACAGTTGTATTACAGAAGCTTGAAGATTAAGATGATCCAACTGCTTAGGGGGTATGTTCCACAATGAACATTTTATTTTTATTCCCCCCCATCCCCCCTTTCTCTCTTATTTTTTTTGCCCTAAAATGTGTCATTAGTTTGTTCAGCTGGTCGTGCAGCGACACTGACCACAGAGTCTTTGGTGGAGAAGGACAGTGAGTTACCTTCACATTTAAGCTTTTGCACCCATATGCATACCAAAATCTCAAACGCATGACTTTTTTCCATGGAGTCTTTGGGATTTGGTAGGGGAGGGGTGGAGGGGCTGTTCCTTGTCACACATTATTTCATCAGCAGAATTGCAGTTAGGAAGGGAATAACTCCTGCAAGAACAAGTGATGACAGGGGATAGTTCTTAGAATTGTAAAAGCTGAAATATTAAAAAGCGTGTTTTTGAGGCTGTTTAGTTCAAGGGGGACAAGTGCAGCTCAAACTCCTACTCCTCATCTGCCCAGTCAGCGCTCGGGAGGCTGCGTGGTGTAAAGGACCGAGTGGGCAAGTCGTACATAGATTGGTTCGAAGTTGACAGGCCTGTCAAGCTGCAGAGAGGATCTTTTTCTCATTAGAAGCAGAAAGAACAGAAAATTAAATTCAGAAACGTGGGGAGTCGTCTTGCTGTTGCCTGTCCTCAGGCTTATCAAAGGCCCTCGCTGATTTTTTTTTTGATGTTTTAAAGATTTTTCTACAGGAGCTGTAGTTTTGTAATGTGAAGGAAAAGACACGGCTCAAGCCCAAGGAGATCCGTGGAATTAGTAGTTTTTCAAAAGCTACTTGTGCTTAAATACCTGAGGTCTTGGGTTTGAGGATGGGAGGGGGAGGAGTGAGAAAACAAGTACAACTTTGTCCATAGTTAGGTAGGTTGTGCTTTTTTTTAAAGAATTATTTTCCAGGCAGGCCATGAAAGGATTAATTTTACTTGATTTTTGCGAAGAGAATCAGTGTGCTGCTTAGACGTGCAAAGGTTAGTTGGAAAAATAATTCATGTGTCTTTTTGAGCTAATAAAAACTTTATTGCAAGAGATAAGGGTTTTGTTTTACTCACAGCCAGATTTTTGTGCTTGCATACAGAGATGGGGGCAGAGTCCGGCGTGTTATGTCCTGTCTCTTTTAAAGCTGTCTTGAGTGCTGATAGTGGGATAATGGGAAGTGCCTTATCAGACTGGCAGGGTCTCTGATTTTTGTCCTTTCTCTTGAGAAGGTGGCTCTGTTTTCGGATGGTGGTTAGTGTAAAAGTTAAGACGGATGGATGGGTCACCTTAAGGCAAGCTATTGCTATGTAAGTTACTGGGCTTGCTTTCTTTAACCATTATTCCAGTAATTAGCCGTAAATTCCATTATAGGAATCCTTGTACTGGTTCATTTTGCAGCATTGTCATATTTATTATCAGCTGTTACTGCAACTTGGCTTTTAAAAAAGTATTAAATGATGACAATTTATTATTTTTCCTGTCTCAGGCAGAATGGGTACCACTCTAGAAGATCTCAGCAAGATCTGTGCCTGGATAGTGGTTAGCTTTGGTAATGTTTTGACTTTTGCTGGAGGATGGAGTGAAACAGAGGACTGGGAGCACATGTCCCTACTCCTTGGCCAGATAGTTGGTTAGTGGACATGTTTGGATTGGGGTTTTTTTGCATGATGCAGTCTGAGTGCTAATGTTAACAATTTCTACTTCAAGGAAGTTGATTTTTAATTTTTTTCCCCTTGATGCACAAGAGCTGGATGTGATCCTCTTTACTCAGAAGTCGTGTGCTCCAATGCAAGATAACTTTATGTATAGCCACTTTATACCCTTGCCATGTATGAATATATCAGCACTGGCAAGATAAACACCAGGATGTATATAAAGCTAAAGGACAATCATGGGTCCTGTCGTCTTTGGTTTCCTAGATTATGAAAAATAATTACTTTAGTTCCCTTGTCTTTCCACTTCCCTGATCACCTTGGCAGCTTTTCCAATTTACCAGCTCCAGGCTGAGTTAATCTTTCATGAAGGCAGGTGAGGAGAAATGCCCTCAGTATTCCAGATGTTCTTGCCTTGGTAATTCTCAGGAGTAACTTAAACATCTGATATTCACTGGAAACACCTCTTTGGATGCATTGTTCCAGGACTGTCTTTGCTTCATGTAACATCAGTGCTATAATGAATAGCATGTACAGGTCTTTGTGTCGTTTGCCTTTGAAGATTACTGCTTAGAGTGGAAAACTTACTAGTCCCTAAGGGTACAGCCCTTTATTCCCAACTACTTGGTTTAAACCCTTTGCTCCAGCCTGCAAGTTACTAGATTCATTCTTTCTTTCCTTTCCCATGCAGATGTTGTCTCTGAACTTGGAGCACCGGCTTTCAGGACACTTGTGTGTGTTGAGCAGACTTTGGTGATAGAATAGGATCAGTCTTCCTATTCTATTTGCTTACTGACCCTTGGTAAAACCCTTCCTTTACCCGGTTGTTTAGTGATGTCCTTGGTGGGTAGCGACTACTCCTTAGGCAGTTCCACCCCCTCCTTAAATTTCGTAAGCTCACTCCAGTCCTGAAGGGCAAATGCTTGGTCCTCCTCTCTGTGTAGAAGCTTGGAAAGTTTGAATAACAGGTTCTGTTTTGAGTCTGGAGGTGGTAAAAATCCATCCCAAATAAGACCTAGAAGGGAAGCGACTGATAAGGGGGATAAAGCTCTTTCTGTCTGATGGGTGTCCTGCCTGGCGGTGGGTGGCTCTGGGGTTCCCCAGCTCGCTGGGGCTGGTGGCATGGAGCAGACCCAGGGGAGCTGGGTGGGTGCAGAGCCTGTGGGCATGCCTCAGCATCCTACCTCAGAACTAATTGCCAATGGCCCGGTGGGCGCAGGAGGCAGCTGCCTGTGCAGTCATCCTCCTTCTGTACCCAAAAGTAATCCATCCAAATATCAGGTCCTGCTGCCTGTGGTGTAACACGAGGAAACTGGAAAAAATGGGGGAGAATGGGAACAGTGTACCCTTTTGGCAGCCTTGCCAAAGCCCTGAGAAATGGAGCAGGGCCACTCACTGTTTTCAGCTTGTGGAACTGTTCCATCCTTTCTGTCACAAGATTATCCTCATGCATCGGTGACTTGTCACAGAGGAAAAAGTAGATAGGCTGTGACTTGCAATGCAGAGCCCCTTTGTGATACAAACAGTGTCAGAAGGATAATGCTATGATTTAATTTAGCCTTTTAAAACATTTTTTAATTTATATTATTATGCTTCTGTTGTTTTTGGAACTGGGCAGTAACTGTGGCAGGAGATGTGAAGTGTGCCGGGGAGAGGACTGCGGGTGGGCATCCGTCACTGGGGTAGTGCTGATGGCCTCAGGCTGAGCTGTGGTGGGGTCCTGGGGCTGTAAGGGCACCCAGGGACCTGGACAGGACCATGTTAACATGGGTGAGACAAGAAGTGCAGCTGGGACTCCCAGAACGTGCGCATCCCCATGGGAAGGAAGCACAGTGTCGTCCGTTGGCGTCGTTGTAAATCCATGTGTTATTGGGTGGTATTTATAAACCACCCCTGCTCTGACTCCTCTCTCCTGCACTGTGCCAGCAGGGAGGGGACCAAAACCAGCACTAGCAGGATGGCAGGGATGTGCTCTCAGAGGCGGGGGCTCCTTCTTCCCTTCCCCTTCATCCCGTTTTATCCAGACCCACTCAGTATCGGGAGCGTTGGCCGGTTTGTTTATCATAAGAACAAATAAATTGCACTGCCTGGCTAAAAGCTTATTAATTTTAAGTAAATGCAAGTCTGAAGAGCATGCCTGGGCTTCTTCAGGAGGCAGCGGCCGCTAAACAAAGATGTCACGTCGCACGCTTGGAGTTTATTTTACACAGAGCTCAGAGGGACTGAGGCACAAAGCAAAATAAGATGAAAACTCTCCTTAACTTCTTTGCCAACGAGTCCTGGTGTGATACCATGCAAAGAAGCAAAGTTGTAGAAGCACGAGGCAGATGAAGAAATATTTAAGCCCGCACAAAAGTCACTGACAGGTAACATCTACTCATCTCAGTGTTTGTACAAAGTATCTTTTATATTCCTGCAAAAAATAGGAGAGAAAAAGAAGAAGAAAGGGTGCTACAACAGCTCGTGGGCTGCTGGTGGATCAAAAGCGTTACCTCCGTTGCAGGCTGAAAATAGAAAACAGATAGATGAGACTGTGAAGTGTTTTTCATGTGGAAACGTGGGAGACGAGTTTGCATCAGGAAGAACTGGACAGGGTTTCACTGAAATGGAAAATACCTAGGTGAGTAAGTAGGTGCATGAGACACAAAAGATAGGAAGCCTGGACCCAATAAAAGTTCCTGGTAATACAGATGGCCTGATTTTCTTCCCCTCTCATGACACGTTACTGAAATTTAAATTCTCTGATTTCAATTATTACACTATTTATATTTCTGTAATACCAAGAGTCCCCATAGAGAAGAGGCCTCATTATTAATGTAATGCAAACAACTCTAATGGCTCCAGCTTCAAAGAAATCCTAATGAAAATGGGTAGAGGAGATGAAGAGTGGCAGAGAGGAAATACCAGCACGTCTGTGCACATGAGGAACTGCAGCCCTGGGAGCTCAGGGGATGTGGTCAAGGTCATGGAAACCCTTCGTTAGCACACATCTCCGGTCTCTCCCATCACCCTCCTCTCCGGGTGCTCCTTGGATGCTCTTTGGGAGGGCTGTCCTTGTGCTTGGAGGTGGGTGGCCTGAAAACAGCAGAGGAAAATGAGGACACCGTGTTTTATTCTGCCATTCTGCAAGAGACTGGGTGAAGTATTATCGCTCACTGGGATAAATCCATCGGTGTTCCCTGCTTTGAGGTGAGCGCTGTGCGTGCCAAAGGCTTTCCGAGGTTGCCCACAGCTGTCCCACCCGTGGAGCTGCTCAGAAGCCCGCAGCACTGCGCAGACTCAGGGCTGCTCTGGGGCTGCACGTCTGTTTGTCCCATTTCTTCCAAGTTGCCTGCACACTTCAATTTCTATCCTCACCTATCTGTGCCCTGGATCTCTTCTTGTGTTTTTTGTGGATAGTTTTTTTTCCTCCTGACTTCAAGTCTTCCTCGACCCATGTCTCTTTCTGTCTGCATCTCCTTGTTCAGTCAGGCTCAGTGGCCCTTTAGATGCTGTCATCTTTCCCATCGCAGACGGATATGTGTGGGTGCTCTCTGTTGGCTGTGATCCCTTGCTTCCTGCAACGTGTTCTTGGAAGCTTTGCAGTCAGGTTGGAGAATCCTGTTTAAAGGATCTGCCTTTTTATGCTGCTCCAACTTTTATATTTAAAGGCTGACCTAGAGTTTACTGATCAGCTAGGCAGCTTGCTTTATTCTTTTGTCTCTCAGAAAAATACATAGTGCATGAATATGATCTTAAATCAGATTGTTATTTGATTTACGAAAGAAACTATAGTGTGCCTGTAGTTGGAGGATAGTTGGGAGTTAGGCAAGTGTAAGTTAGGCTGTATCTTGAGTCCTGTGTCCAGTTTTGGGCCCCTCACTGCAGGAGGGGTGTTGAGATGCTGGAGCGCATCCAGAGAAGGGTGATGAAGCTGTGGAAGGGGCTGGAGCACAAGTCCTGTGAGGAGCAGCTGAGGGAGCTGGGGCTTTTTAGCCTTGAGAAAAGGAGTCTGAGGGGAGACCTCATTGCTCTCTATACCTACCTGTGAGGTGGTTGCAGAGATGTCAGGGCTTGGTCTCTCGGTGACAAGTGATAGGACAAGAGGAAATGGTTTCAGATTGCACCAGGGGAGATTCAGGTTAGGTGTCAGGGAGAATTTCTTTACTTAAAGGGCTGTCAGGCATCAGAACAGGCTGCCCAGGGGCATGGTGGAGTCACCATCCCTGGAACTATTTAAAAGGCTTGTGGATGTTGTGCTTGAGGACGTGGTCTAGAGGTGAGCTGGGCAGGGTTAGGCTGTGGTTGGACTCTGTGATCTTAAAGGTGTCCTCCAACCCAGGTGATTCTATGAGTCTATATATGTGCCCGAGCGCTCTTCAGGATGAGGCCCCATGACTGCAGTGCTTCCTCTGCCTTCTGCAGGAAGCTGTGATTTTCTATCACACCCAATAATTTAAATAAAAACCATTCAGATAAGCAGCAAAATATTTGGCTGAAGGATTGCAACGAGCCAGAAACTGATCTTGTGTTTTATAAGCGCCGTGGCTTCAGAAGAGTTTGCAAACCCCAAAGCTCGTCTGTTTTGTTTCTCCCCCCCTCAAATAAATTATCTTTTCCAATAAAGATATAACTGCTGCCTATAAACCTGTCTTGATGTCTGTCTCCAGACTCTCAATGCTTTGGCACAGTGTGCATTTCTAGTGTGCAGATAAATAAGCACGCGTGCGGGATGAAACATGCTCATTGTAACCTTGCTCTGTGAACGCAATGCCAGCAGCACTTGGGCATGGTAGGAGTGGCAGAATTGAACTGCACTTTTTTTTTAAAAAAAAAATGTGTTTTTTCCCCTTTTTCCATGATATTTTTATAGTGGTTGCACTTTCTGGAGCGTGCTGTGTAATGAGGGACTGACACATCCATGTGCAAATGCTGAGCCTTCTCCTGTTTCATCCGTTTTGGGTGGTGGTGTGATGTTAATGCTTTGTGGAATTAATAAGACAGGCAATGTGCAGGAAAGCCAGCTGGACTGTGGTGCTTCCTTGGTATCTAGCTGCAGCCTCATGGTCTAAGACTGTGTGGAAGCGATGTAGGCAACGCATCCTTGGGAGGGAACATACGCTCTTAGGGTTTCTTAAAATTTAGAGCTCATGAAACTTTCAGAGTGCAAATCCTACCAGGTAATAGAAGGGGCCAGGGTCATTTAATTCATGTAGTTGAGATTGGTCTAGTGAGCCAAGAAAAAAAAAAAAAATCAGGACTAGAGCCAAACTTTTCTCATTTCTCTGAGACATGCTTCATAAATTCCTGTTCTGTGCAAGGAGCTTCACGCCTGGTAATCAGAATAAAGAGCTGTGAGGTTCTGCAGAGACCCTCCTGGGCAGATGAGATGGCATCTTGTCTGCCTCCACAGGGGTGAACCTAATCGTGTGCAGGGTTTGGAGCGTTCCTTCCAAAGGCTGACACTGTGTCCCTCCCAGTGAGCCCTGTCGCTGAGGGTGAGGTGGGAACCCTTTCTCTGCAGGAGCATGTGTATCACAAGCAGCTTTCCTCCCTGATGTGCTGTATCTTTATTTGAGGGGGGACCTTATAGCAGCCTTCCAGTACCTGTAAGAAAGCTAGGGAAGAACTGTCCCAAGGGCATGGAGCGATAGGACAAGGGGTAGTGTTTTTAAACTAGAAAAGGGGAGATTTAGGTTGAAAGAAATCTTCATTCTGAGGGTGGTGGATCACTGGAATGGGTTGCCCAGAGAGGTGGTGGAGGCCCCATCACTGGAGACATTCAAGGTCAGGCTTGATGGGGCTCTGAGCAACCTGATCTAGTGAAGATGTCCCTGCTCACTGCAGGGGTTGGACTAGATGGGCTCTAAAGGTCCCTTCCCACCTAATGCATGCTATCATCTCAGTCTTTGTGTGCATGTGTTTTAAGGCAAGTGTCCTATTTCTAAAAGAATGCTGGAAATACTGTGCTTTTCCTCCTCTCACTTGAACTTAGTGCTAGTGACTGTGTAGATGTTTTTAAGCTAATTCTAATGGTGATTAAATCAGGCTCATTCTGCCCAAAACGCAACTGTTGATCCTCGGAGTGCTGGGTGACCCAAGAGGGCAGGTTGGCTTGCTGGGCTGGCAGTATGGAGTGCTGAGCTGTGTGGGTAGGCCTGACCCCCAGCTCTCCTATCCATGGCTCAGCACTGAGATGTAGTTGAGCTGCTGAAACGCTGCCCCATCAACCTTCCTCTGCACCTCCAGGCACAAAGGCAACGGGGGGAAGGAAGAAGACAGATAATGCTGGCTTTTCTCCATCTTAATGGAGGATGGACACATTTCTAGAGCATCAGGGAAGACTCAGATCACGTCCTCTTGGGGTCCACGTGCACCAGAGGGCTTGGTGTGATGGTAGGTCAAGTGTGTGGCAAACCCTGCCAACATTTTGACTGCCCCATGGCACCTGGAAGCCAACCCTATCTTGTCTTTAAGATTTATTCTCGATACCATGCCCAGCTCTTGTGCTGTGATGCTGCTTTTAGGACTCTGCTTTGACAGGCACAGTATCATTAGGATGCTTACTGAGGGGAAAAACACTTGATAAAAGTTGCATGCAAATAGCTTTTTGACATTGTAGCATGAATTGAAGTCATCTGACTGTGTGGGAGTAGAGCATTACTTCAATCAGAGTTTATATTCTCTTTGAGGCTTCCCCCTCCCTAGCCCCCCCAAGTGAGAGTGCACATGCTTGATTGTACAGGGTTCTTGGTACTTGTGACCTCACTGTGTGTTTGTATTGAAATGCTGAGGCTGCTGAGTAAATAGTTTGTCTTCTGCTGTACAAGGCTCAGCCTTGTTAAAACCAAGTACAACTGGATGCTTCCACATACCACAGAGGAAGGTGGTGTGTTAAGAAGTGTTCAGGGGATAATGAAATACTGGGATTAAACCTGTTGAATTTGCTGTGTAGAATAAACCCAGTGCTTTCAGGAACCCCAGACTGGATTGTTGTGTTTGTGCTGCATCTCCAGCTCGCAAAGCATGAGGACCAGCCAAGCTCATTGCAGAAATGGGGGGGGCATAAAGGAAAATCTGGGGTGACTGTGTGCCCTTTGGGAGCCTGTTGTGTGCAGGGTTTGTTCACTCCAGAGAGGGAAGGGCTCCAGTACTCTAGGAGCACTAAACTCCCCAAATCACGTTTGAATCTGATCCAGCATGACTGTATCTGGGAAGAGGGATGGGGGAGAAGCAGGGTTGGGGAGTGGAACGAACGAGGCTGATTTCCTACCTTAATTATGGAAAAACAGTCCTGATAGAATCATCTCTCTTCTAAATCCCTGCAGCTTTCTCACTCTCTTAATGATGATGCTGAAAAGACAGCTACCTACTGCATCCCCCCTGTTGTCATCTTCAGTGGAGAAAACAATACTGCAGACTCCAGTGTGGTTATTAATGTCACACTTTAAACAGTGGTGCCAGTGCCTCCCTGTGTTTGTTATTTAACTCTTGCATCCTGGTATGTCTACTCCTTATGTGCAGTCTTCATCTTCCCTGGCTGCAGAAATGTATCACCTCATCCACAGTGGAAGTCACCTGGATGCTCCTCTCCCAGAACCCCAGCTCTCTTGGGGATTGGTGTAGGTTTTAACATGGACAGCATGACCCCACGATGCTTTGATGTTTAATTCTTTTCCTGAATCGCTTCCTTTTGAAATACGCTGCAAGGTCCCTTAAATAACAAGGTTGGTGTTGTCTGGTGGTGTTCCTGACTGACCTGAAGTGCTTCTCCCTGTCCCTAGGTGAGAATGTGGACAGCGGATCGGAGTCCTCACCACAGCAGATGCTGAAGGACCAGTCAAAAGACTATGAGATAACAGTACCCTTCCTTTTGAACGGAGAACAGTGGAGACCAGTAAATGGCATTTATTCAAAGGTTAGTCTTCATTTTGCCTGTTACTTTATGGTAAGATATGTAACAATCAGAAGGCTTTAGGGGAGAGTAAATGCACTTTTTTTCATTGTCTCTGTTACAAACATATTTATAGAGACCCTGGTGTCTAAAACTGCTACTTACTTGATTTCCCAAAAATGGATAAGGCCTTTGGTTGGAATAAATAGAGTGCTCGTATTTCTGAGGGCAGAAATAAGAGCTCTTTTATAGAGGTTAACCCACGTGGCTTGACATCTTACTGCACAGCAGCCTCTCAGCCCCAAAGCTAGAGGGAGGGGCACATACAACAAACACGCTGGGTTGATTAAACTCAGTCTGGCAGCGAGAGCTTTAAGGAAAAGCATAACTAATGCTGCTCTGTTGGGTGCAGCCTGAGGGAGTCGGGATGTCTCCCTTCACACTGTGAAGGAGGGATGTTCTTTGCCTAACAAGGGCTGACCTGTCACTGGCTGTGCCTAAGCAGGGATCCTTTCCCCCTCCTGATCGGCTCTCCTCCCTTTCTTCCCTCAGACATTGGCTGATAATACATAGATGTCCTGTTTTTGTCTAGGATGGAGTTAATTTTCTTGGGGCTAAGCCACGGCCATAGGTGTTTTTAGGAGAAAAGGGCTGTTTTCTGTCTCATTGGTCTCCCTCTTGAAGTATGGAGACAGTTTTGTTGTTTATTATCACTGAAGATGTCGTGGGAATCTCTTACCCAGCCTTTTAAACTCTGGTCCAGTTACGCTCCAGCTTACATTTTATACTGTTCTTTGCCAGAATGAGGAAAAAAAGCTAATTTTAAAAATTTTTTTTTAAAAAACCCTAAATAAAAAGGAAGGAAACGAAACCACCCAAGCAAAAACCATCACACGCAGCACGGTGCAGGCAGCTCATTGCAGCTCGTCTTACTGCACTGGGAAGGTGTTTCATGGAGAAGTCCTCCTCAACTACTGCTGCTGTGTGCAGGACTGTTTGCTGCTGATTGACAGAAGTAGGTGTGAAAGGAGATGTCAGAGCAAGGGCTCTGACTTTCAACAAATAAATAAATAAGTCTTGCCTGGATTAAAAAGTTGCTTCCTTTTCCTTCTTCCCTTCCTAGATGGGAAAGAAGGGCCAGTCCTAGTTTGGAATATCTGCAGTGATGAAAAGGATATCGTCGTGGGTGTGTAATAGCTTATCTCAGAGAGATAACACAGATGGCTTGGTCCTAGATGTATGTGCAACTCTATTTTTAGATCATTTAATTAGAACCAGGCATTCTCCATACAGAGGTCTGTTAGCTACTCGCTGTAGCTTTCTGAAAGAATTACAACGGAGCATCTTTATGTGAGTAATGATAATGTGATTTATATCATTAATTTGTTTCCCAGAATTGCTTTCAGTCTGAGATGAACATTTGAAAAGATTTGTGGTTTGGTAGACAGATCCACGTGCTGTATCAGCATTTTTTCCCCCTTCTTTGAATACTTCTTTTCCATGGAAACTGTTATAAATTAAATACACAAAAGTGCAGATCAAGCTGTGGGAAGAACAACAGCATTCAAGTGGTAGAGGAGAAGAGTAATTAATAGCTTGTCACATAAATATTGATCAAAAGCACAAAAGTTAAATGCAGTTGTATTTCATGGTCAAACAGGACCTATTGTTCTTCAACTCCTTTCAAACTGTTCCTCTGTTTTATTTTAATTTTATATGAAGTAAAAGAAAAAAAGTATGAAGTACTGTGTTCTTGTGTAGCCAGAGGAATGGTACTGCAGTAGGATATATAGTGAAATAAATAACAGAGTGGTTATAAAAATGCCAAAGTATCCAAGTTATTTGTGTATAGATAATTGCCTTGTAATGATAGCCCCATTCTCCAATCTTTGATCGTAAATACGCTTGCTTAACAATTAGTCCCTGAGAAACCACACTAGTCATTTAGTGCTGCCTGCTTTTTCTTTCCCATCTTGAAGATAAAACTCTCCTTTTATTTACCCCAGGAGTCACTGTGATATTGAGTCATTATCTAATTTGGAATCGGTCAGGAATTATCATTATTAAGCTACCAGCTTGCTCATGGAGCACCATCCGTGCCGTGTTCCAGAAAAGCTGGAACCAGCCACATCACCTGGTTGCACACACACAAGGATCTGTTCACCACCAGCAATAAAATTACACTTACCCAGGAGAAAAAAAATTAAAATTCCTTAGCTCTAACCTGGTTTTACTTTGCTATGGTTAGGGTGTGCCTTTTCAAGGCCATCTCATGGTTTAGGTACTTCCTGAGACTGACAGGTCAGATTAACGGTAGGGAAAATCCAATTCCACAATTAGATGTGTAATCAAATTATATTTAAAGAATTCATGTTTCCCTAAGTATACATCTAGTGTTTTGTTTCCAGAGAGAACCCATCACTTTCTGGGCAGATGAGTTTTCTCCCCAGCCTGAGTCAAAGCTGTAAGAGACCCAGACACAGATCTCATGGTGAGAGTACTAATTGCAGAAGTGCTATTGCTTCTTTCTTCTTTATGCACATGCTCATGCAAACACATTATGTAGTGGAGCACCTTTAAAAAATAATAGATGTATATTTAAGAGACATTACTAGAGATATGCATGTAGGTTTTTCACATAATCTGTTGTAGGGGTTGGAAGGGGCGTCCAGAGATCATCGGGTCCAACCCCCTGCCAAAGCAGGGTCCCTAGGACAGGGCACACAGGTTGGTGTCCAGATGGGTCTGGAATCTCTCCAGAGAAGGAGACTCCACGCCCCCTGGGCAGCCTGTCCCAGGGCTCCCTCCCCCTCACCATGAAGAAGTTCTTCCGCATAGTGGTATGGAACTTCCTATGCTCCAACTTGCAGCCATTGCCCCTTGTCCTGTCCCCACAGACACTGAGAAGAGGCTGCCCATTTCCCCCTGGCATCCCTTACTTAAGATATTGATAACCATTGATCAGATCCCCTCTTAGTCTTCTTTTCTCAAGGCTGAACAGTCCCAGCTCACTCAGCCTTTCCTCATAAGGGAGATGCTCCAGGCCTTTAATCATCTTCATTTTTCTCCACTGTACTCTCTTCAGGAGATCCCTCTTTTTTATAGCAGGGAGCCCAGAACTAGGAGTTTTTCAACTGTACGATGCTGTTCATCTAGTTAGTGGTTCGCATTTCTCCTGGCATCACCTCTTGAGTTCAGAAAATGCAGATATGCTTTAATGGTGTCCAGTTGACTTCTTTTTATTAACTGGAAATAACAACCAGTTGCTAATCCTGAACACAGGCTGCTAAATTTAGTGGGTCCTATTTTGAGTATCCAGTTGTTGCTAGTCAGGGCTACTGACGAGTAACTGTATTTGTGGGTGTGTGGCAGTGGAATCGGGACCCCGAAGTGTTGGGCAATGTTGCTCTGTGCTCTCAGACAATAGCTGCCCATATTCGGTGCAGATGGGATTTCCGGCTTTGCTGAAATTGTGTGTGCATTGTAGAATGTGTTGATAGGTCATTATACATGATAGCTCCAGTTCTCCTTCCACTTTTCTATTCGTTCATCACTTTGTATTCTGTGTTGGATTTCTTTTTTTCCCAGTGCTCGGTTTACACCCAACAGGGATAGGGTTCTACATTTCTTTATTTTTTCTTTATTTTTTCTTTAT
>VZTU01002642.1:155563-169500 GCA_013400835.1 Zapornia atra | reverse complement strand
TTTTTCTTTTTAAATTTTATTTTTATTTTTCTTTATTTTTTATTTTATTTTTTATTTTTCCTTTATTTTTTCTTTTGTTTTTCCTTTATTTTAAATTTTTTTCTTTATTTTTCTTTACAGTTCTTTTTTCCCTTCATTTTTTCCCTTAATTTT
Organism: Zapornia atra; assembly: GCA_013400835.1. Taxonomy (NCBI): domain Eukaryota; kingdom Metazoa; phylum Chordata; class Aves; order Gruiformes; family Rallidae; genus Zapornia; species Zapornia atra. The sequence continues at coordinate 169,347 of VZTU01002642.1, read as the reverse complement.
TTCATTATTTTTTTCTAAGGTTTGAAGGAAATTTGTTTCATTTTTATATAATTCAATTGCAAAGAAAAAAGACTCTTTTCCCGGTGTGTTTCCAGCTGAATATTTTTCTTCAAACTTGGCTTGAGATTTGCAAATCAAGCCAAGTTTGATGGAAGTTGGGTAAGTGATGTTTTAGTACACAGAACACTTTAGGGAAGATTTTTTTTAGAGGACCATCTGTTTGGCTTCAGCTTTTATCCTCACACCCTGTTAGGGACACACACTGGTTAATGTGTGCCAGATCCCTCCATCACAGGAGCTGTGGGTCAGGTAATGCTGGTTGCGTTAGACCGGAGCACGTGCCTTCTCTTGGAGAGACCAATGCTAGGCAGGAAACGTTTCACACGGGCATGAAGGGTTTCTTGGCTCCATTCCTCTGCTTAAAAGGTTGTAACTGGAGGGGGGGAAACAGCCTGACAGGGCTGATGTGAAATAGCTGTAATGCTGGGGGGGGGTCCCAGCGTGGCACTGCCCTGAGCTGGCAGTCCTTCTCCCCGAGCGACACGCTCGATAATGAAGTTGGCTTTGTATCTAGGGTTCAGTCCAGATCTTAAAATGCATTAATTTTCTGGGAAATTGGAAGCATTTTGTGCATGTGGGTTTGAGATCAATTATGCAAGTAAACAGAGGCCTCGGGTTGCGGCATCTGTCGCTCAGGTGTGGGGTTTCTCTCCAGCCTTGGCTGTGCAGGATCCATTATGCCATTGATGGTGCCCACAAGGACTCCGATGTAACCGTGAGGCTCATCAAGTGCTGCGCAAGGCTCAGTCCTCTGAGGTTTCTAAAAGTGTTTGAGGTGGTTGGGTGCAGCTCTCCTTACTGGGTGATGCTTTGCATCTCTCAGTGCTTGTGCACATACCTGTGTAGTTCTGATCTCCATATCTGCTTGAGCTCAGTATCACACTGTCCATGTGTAGGTTTGTACCTTAGGCTCTGATTGCCATCCATAAAGACAAATTTGAACATGGGCAGGTATTGATGAAGGACCTGTAGCCAGGCAGTGTGGAGCTGAGCATGGTTTCTGAAGAGCTGTGTGAGAAGCTGGGAAGCCCTGAAATGCTGTGGTGGCCCTGAATTTGGCAGTTCCCAGTGCAGGTTGCTTTCAAATGTTGCAGAGAATTTGGGGTTTTTACATTAAATTTGGGTGACGTATAGAGGACAATGAACAACTTTTGCTGTGCAACTTCTTAAAAATAATTAACTATGAGAAAGCAGATGCATGTGATATCCCTGTCAGTGGATTGACCCTTAACCCCCTTGAATCACAGGGAGTCTCACCTACCTGCAGTACATGAAAAGCATATTGGAAAAGCAAACTCTCCCCCACCTCGCAGAAAGTTAGAGCTCTCCTTCAGTGGCAGAGGCTGGATGGCTTTCCACACACTGGCAGTTCAGGATGTGTTGCTGTTGGGGTTAGAGGCAAGTGAAGGAAAATGAAGATGGTGGTGATGGGCAGAGAGGATGGGAAGACCTGCAGAGGGTTCTCTGATGAAGAACAGCTATGGCACCAACATGGGTGACTTTTAAATCCAAATAAATCAGAAGTGCATTTCCCCTGGGGGAAGCTGGAGAGGGAGGATGGATTCAGAGAACCTTAAAACTGCAACTCACCAAGTTGAAGTTTTCAAGGCCAGATTGTGAGTTAGCGTGAAGCAGTTTCCTTCCTTTGGCTTGGCTGGTATAAATCAGGTGTGTGAATCGAAACCTTAAAGAAGTGTTTTCAAAAAAAGGAGAGGAGAAAGATGAGAAGACAGTTCCTTTTCTTGTAGCACTGCTTTTTTCCTTTTTTTTTTTTAGCTTTCTTGGTGTTATGTTATACTTTGCTTTTCATTGCTAGAGTTTATATTCAAAGATAAAGATGAAGGCCAGCTATAAATACATACTTAGACCATATTTCTTCTGGTTTTTAAGTGTACGCCTGTCACAGCTCAAAAGATTCTGCATGCAAAGTGGCAGAAGATTACCATTTTTCACTGTTTAGCATGCATTGCATCTCACTGAGCTTGCAAAGAAGGAGCTTTTGCATTTCTGCCTGCCTCGGTCCTGAAGAGTTGTGCTATGGATTGTGTTCATAAACATCAGAACCTTGATTATCTGTATGTCATTCTGGACACCGATTACTTGAATCTCAACGTGAAATTCTCTGCTATCTGTAAAAGTATCATGTGCTCTGACAGTTGTTAGTTATCTTTATGGTTCTCCAGATTTATCAGCTGTACTGGGTATTACACGGATTCTTTTCACCTTTTTTTGTGTGGGTTTTTTTCATGCCTTCACTGTAAGGCCCTAATTTAGCACCTAGTGAAACAGGAGGCTTTGCCATTGAAACAAAAAAATGGTTGGAGGGAACAAGAAATAACCTTAAGTTGGTTAAAAAGGCACAGGAATAATGCTAGAGATTCAAGAACGTATTTGAAGCTCCCAGACAGGGATAAGCCTTACCTCTTTGGTGCTCTCTTTATGCACTTGCATTGCAGCATCTCTTGCAAACTTGGCAGAAGAGGCACAATCTATCACAGTCCAGTCTCTCATTTGGAGTGATGGTGTGCGCACCACCTTCAGCACTGCTATAAAGTTATTGGTGCACCCATTACAAAGACCCCAATTTAGGAAGATGTTGGTGCCAGTTCATGTTTTCCCTCCTTGCTGCACCTCTCAGTGTTCTTGCGTGACTCTCATGCAGGGTTTGATGCACAGGGCACAGCTGTGAGCCCTGCCATGTTAGATAATTAATTTAGTGCTCAGTGTTTTCAAGAGCAAACCCATTCGAGTTTATTTCATAACTGGCATGGCCTTCGTGCAAGTGATAATTGTTTATATTCCCTTCAACAGAGCCTCCTGCTGTTCTTTTTCATTTGAAATAATTACCAAAGTTAAGACTTCCAGACAATTGTATTAAGGGGAATCATACAGCGCTGCTTAAACAAGCCTTTGAAGGCTGAGAGGACAGCTTTCATAGCTCTTTTACGTAGTTGTTTTACATATCTTGAGAGAGAGAGAGAGGCATAAACAGAATTTATAGTCCTCTCCATATTTTTATGACTCACGAGTATCGAATATAAGAGGCAGAGCTGTGCATGCTGCTCAGGCTGTGTCATCAGCTGGGAATGTCGCTTGGCACAGCCAGCCTCAGCGGTGAGAGAGACTGCACTAATCCCTGATAAAATTCTCTGGGAGATCCGCTCCTCCAGCCTTTAATTAGTAACCTGGTAGTCATTAATTTAATAGCCTAGTAAACAATCTGTTATTTCTTTTGCCTTTTATTATATCTATACCCCTGCCTTGTAGGGCCACTGTGAGGGCTAATTAGTTCAAATATGCTCTATTATTTAATAACTCTTCTGTGTCTGTGTAATTCAGAAAGAGCTTATTTTTTGCATGGAGGCTGTTAGGAAAGGGAGCATATCACCTCCTCTGGTACTCAGTTGAATTCTTGTGGCGATGCTGGTAGGGCTGGATTGCTTCAGCAAGCAGCCTAAAGTCATCCCTCTCACCTTACTTACCTTGTGCAAGAGCAGGTCCTCACGGAAGAAAACATATTCCCTTCTTCTCAGCTAGCCCCATACACACATTTACATGCTACCTGTGGCAGGGGGTTGGAACTCTGTGATCCTTGGGGTCCCTTCCAACCCAGACCATTCTATGATTCTATGATTTAACCAGTCTATCAGTCTGCTAATGGCATTTATGACTTTTATTTTAGCAATGTTGGTAGGTGCATCCTGGTTCTAGGGACTTGCTGGATCCTACGTAGCAGCTACAGGCTCAAGAAATTCCTGGAGATGGGACCACCAATAAAAGCTTTGCCTTGGTGATTGAGTAGGGGAAATTCTTTTCTCTGTCTGCACTGAATCAGTGCCCTAGTTTCAACTAGATATACTAGTATTCATTTCCTGCCTGAAACGCTTGGGCATACTGGGAAGTGTTAAGCAATTGGGATTCATCCCAGAAAACGGTCCATTTAATTTTCAGCCTAAGTGATACAGTGTGTCAAGTTTGTAAGGGTTTGTGCAATGGTTTATGCACAATATAAATAGCAGATATTATTGAGAGAGATTGCTATTTCAATAAACAGAAAGCGTAGAGTTTTATATTAACCATCCACCAGACACGCTCATGCTCCCCCTCCCCTCACCACCCTCCCTCCCTCCGCCTCCCTTAGCATCTTGGAGCCCTCAAAGGGGTGAGAGTCCCTTTCACGCTGAGCTGTTGGGAGCAATTTTGTCATCCTTGGCCAATAAAGATTGCCAGTGATATAATAGTCTTGGGCAAGCTCTGTCTCCCCGTACCACCCAGCCTCCCTCTGCCAGCAATTGTGTGTGATGGGATGCTGCAGAAGCGCCTCGTGGCATCTGCTGCCCGTGGACCCACCAGCTATGAGGTAGTGTCTCGGAGCTGAGCTGGAGGAATCCATTCCTGTGTTCCTCTGCGAGGTGATGGGGCTGAAGAGATGGTCTGTAACGTCAGTTTTCAGGCTGCTGTTAAAAAAAAAACCAACCCAAACAAACAGCTCACACTTCCCACAATAATATGGGGGAAAAAAATAAATAAATATATATATTTTGGTCTCGATGATGCAGTTGATGCAGCAAACGTTTAACACAGTATTAAAATAAAAAAAACTATGTTCTTGCAATTATGCAGCATTATGCTGGGTTTGTAAAGTGCTTGTACTGAGGCATTTTCATCTTGAATTAATTTAGCTTATGCTTGGCTATTTCATGTCTCTTGCAACAGATCTTGCGAGCGTAAGGTATGAATTTCAGTCTTGGATTAAAATAGCGCTTCGCTTTCCAGCTTGGAACATGTGATCAGTTCTTTTTCATAGGCAACAGGAGAATCTCCCTTGTTCTTAATTCTTGCTGTGACTGCCTTGAGTCAAAGTGAGCACGGTGCAATTCCTGCAGCAGGCTCTTTTCCCCCTACCCGCTCTTGCTGTATGGAGCATTCAGTTCCTGCAAGGAGTCGTTGGAGAGCTTGCAGGTAACAGCAGAAGAACTTGGAACTTTTCCAAGGACTTAAAGCAGGGGAAGACCATGGAAAGTAAGAGCTGCTGACATGATGCTCTGATGAGGACCCTTAATCTCAGGAAGCTGTAGTAAATTGAGTTGGAGTCAGTGTATATTTTAGGGATGGAGAGGTAAATTTAGGTGGTCGATACACCGAGTCCTACTTTTAACAAGCCTGGTGCCTTTGCCATTGAATTACAATTCTACTGCAATATGATTTACTCAAAGCCCAGTTGATTTATCTCTTCTATAGGAATATTTCTGAGAGTTGTAATGAGCAATCATAGAGCTGATACGTAGTTTAAAGCTTGATAAGAAAAAAATAATTAGGATTGATAATAAGCCTTTTCTAAAATGCCATAGTAATATCTTGACTATAGAAAGATTTCAAAGTGTTGCTATATTTTTCTAGGACAGCAAGTCCCCCAAAATCTGCCAGGTGCTTTCAAGAAGCATGTGTAGATGAGGTATCGGTATCATTTTGATATCACAGCAGAAAGTTTGTGTTCAGTTTCTCTCTTGAGGAAACTGTGTGTCCTTTTTGTGTGCTGTCTTTCCTCAAGGACACGGTTTTTAAAGTATAATTGAGCTTTCAGAGCTTTAATTTAACAAAACAGTTGCGATTTATGGCCTCGTAGGCACGGTGGAATGATGAAGCGTGGTGAGACTGGAGGCAAAATGCACTTGGTGATAGTTTGTGTGATGCATTTCTATTTTTGTGTGGGGTGGGGGTGCTGCCCATCTGATCTCATCCCTGTCCTGCAAGGATGTGCTTGCGATATTTCTGGTCAGTGTAAGGACAAACCTGGTAGTGCCACAGGTTGCAGTGAAGTATGTGTTTGCTCAGGCTCAGATGGCATTTCATGGTGGCTTTGACAGGGTCTGCTGAATCCGAGGAGGGGTCTCATCACCTCTTGTTGCTCCCCAACACACCAGAAGGCACTAAGCACCATTCGTATCTTAGCTCTGACTTTGTCATTGCCTTTTCATCCTCCTCCCCAAGTCCCAGGATGCTAATATGTTATTTCCTCTGAAGTTTGAATCACTCAGGAAATGAGGTCCTCCTAGGTCCTACCCTCATTCCTTCGTCCTTACTGTGTCTCCTGCCTTAGGATCAAGTTCATTTTACTCCTACTGAATGACCTTGTTCCCCCTTCATCTCCTGGCCATCTCCCTCAATCAGGAGCTACTGGGTGGTTTCTTGGCAGAGCTCACCTCCTCGTTTGCTCCTCATCCCTCCACTGACCCCATCCTTTGAGGAGCATTTCAGCAGTCCTACACAAAGATGATCGTTTTTGGGTGAACCTGCCAAACCCTTCCCAGTCAGTCCTCTCTGGAGTAATTTGTCTCCTTCTGAGGTAGCAGCGTTTTACACTGTGTGCTTAAAGTGAAGCCTGTGGGTAATATTTGGGTGAATTGTATTTGTTACCTGAGGACACTTAAAACGGCACAGGAGCAAACATTTTTAGGCCAAGCTGCTGCCTAGTGAGGAGAGGGTGAGATCTTCATTGTGATGCCTCATTTTTGCACGCTGGTGGATGCTGCTTTCCGGCACACTTCATTTCCATGAGTGTTGGAGATAGCAGGCTTCTTCGGGCAACAATCTTGGATGAAATCCTACACACGGTGTCTCTCAGATGACATTATTTACTTTAGTCTCACCCATTCCATCATCTTTCCCTAGATGTTTTCACATGAAGTACATCTTGTACTGAGAAAGAAACGCTGCTGAAGGATGTCTGCTTCGGCTCCTGGCAAGTGCCGATGAGGCAAAAGCTCTTAGATGTGTTAATCTAAACAGCCATAGTATCCCTACCCCAAAAAGGACCGTTTCCTTGGCAGGTCCTGAATCTGCCTTGTTCAGAGGAGAGGGGGAATTTCTGGAAGTGAATCCGCGGTGGGGGTGCGTTTCCAGCAGCTGAAGACAAAAGTGGGATCCCTCAATCGAATACCTCCAACACAAACTGCCTTTCTCTGCATTTCAACAGACAGAAACATTGTTTAAACCAGACTTTTTTTTTTCTTTTTTTTTTTTTTGGCATTTATTGGCATTACTAAGAAAGAGTTGGCAAGGAAAAGCTGGCAGAAGGAGATGGGTTGGATAAGCTTTAAAGATATTTTTTTTTTCTATAAAATGAATATCCAGAAGCTGTGTAAATGTATTTTTTTTTCACTTTAAAATGTCTGCAGAAAGACAACATATACACAGTTTTTGACTGAAATAGCATCTAAGCTGGCTGTGCCCTCCAAATTCTTTTCCCTCAATTAAAAAGATGGGGAAAGGTGGAAAAAAAAAAAGCAAAAAAACAAAACAACACCTCAGGAAATCCCTAGAATGTTTATTCGGGAACAGACCAGCCTGTTACAGTCATTAGCTTGCAAAGGTATTTCTGTTATAGTCAGAGGGCAAAGTGAATTTTAACCTCTTATTGCCAAGAGATGTCATGTTCGTTAGTGAAGTAGCTGTTGAGATACAGGGAATTACCAGGAAGAAGTGAGTGGTGTGGGGAAAAAACAAAACCAAGCCCCAAAAGCACACCCTGCTGAGAGGAATTAAGATCAATCTTAGTGCCCATAATTAAATAAAGTACTCTATTTCATACTTTATTATTGAGTTTCTGTTTATTACTTCAGCATTTCTGGTCGTACGAGGCTTCAACTGCAACAAAAAGATGTTTCAAAATCTTGACCTCATTCCTTCTCACTGGGAGTTTTAGTGCAGGATTGCTTCTTGCCATGGTATGTTGACTGTAAAGGAAAAAAGGAGCTAGGGATGGGCTGGTTGGAACCCTGATCCATGGGAGCCCTCAAACCAAAGCGTTTGTTTCCCAGGATCCCCACAGGAGGGAGAGAGGAAGGGAAACTGCTGCTCTTTGGAGACCAAACTTCCAGAGCCTGGGAACACTGCAAGTCACAGAGGGCAAATTTAAGATATAGATAGAAACAGCTGAGCTTTTTTTTTTTTAAAAAAAAAGATGGAAACCTAAATTATTTGCTTTGTCCAGTCAAACAGCTCCCCTTTATTGTCTTTTCCATCTGTCAAATGGGAATAAAGTGTAATTGAAGCCAAGGGACACCGATTTGACTTTGGTAATGGCCTTTTCAGATTAAAAGTAGTATTTGCATTCATATTCTTGCTGTACAACTACTAGGGAGCAAGAATGGGCTGTTCTGGGGAAAAGAGGGATGTCTTGCATGTGTGGATAAGTCATGTGGATGTTGTCAGAACAAGGAAACAAATATTTTTCCAAGATTTTGGTTCTCAAAGAATTACAGAGGAGGAATGTTTGCAGTGTTGAGTAGAAGGATTCACTGTTAAAGTCTTGAAAGCAATTTTAGGAGCAGCTTGTAAGTACCATGAAGAATATTACTTGAGGTTTTTATAGTGTCTGTTGAGCCATATAAATCAGTCCAAATGTAGCACGATCACCCTTCTTTGGGGGAGATTAACATAGACATGAAAACATTTTATTTGAAGGAACATGGAGTCTCCTTCTCTGGAGATACTCAAGACCTGTCTGGATGGGTACGACCTGTCCTAGGGACCCTGCTTTGGCAGGGGGGTTGGACCCGATGATTCCTGGAGGCCCCTTCCAATCCCTAAGGTTCTGTGACTCTGTGAACATTCTGAGGAATCATGTTTTCCTGTATTATGTATTTTTCTTCCTCATGTACATTTTTACTGCTCTCAAATAGGCAATTTAATCATCACCCATCAATTTATTTTAAAAATTGGATTTATTAGTTCTAACACACTTCCATACATCTTTTATTAACTAATTTCAAAATAAATCTCTATCTGTAGAATTGAAATCAGCTCTCATTTCAGCCTTCACAAAATCAGTATTTAACAATTTATCCAAACCTGTGTGTTCAGGATGGGAGAGAATGACAGCTAGCTTTAGGCCACTTCTTTAAAAGAGATTCCTGCTGATTCTCCCAGTAGGTATATCTGTTTGGATGCTGATACATTATGTGTATTGTTATCTATATATCTACATATACATAGAGGTACTCTGTTTCCAGCCTTGTCCTGGAAGGAGTCCAGAGGAGACTACGAAGATGATTAAGGGCCTGGAGCATCTCCCCTGAGAGCTGGGACTGTTCAGCCTAGAGAAAAGAAGACTAAGGGGGGACCTTATTAATGTTTATCAATATCTTAAGTATGGGATGCAGGGGGAAATGGCCAGCCCCTTTTCAGTGGTCTGTGGAGACAGGACAAGGGGCAATGGCTGCAAGTTGGAGCATAGGAAGTTCCACACCAACATGGGGAAGAACTTTTCCCCAGTGAGGGTGAGGGAGCCCTGGGACAGGCTGCCCAGGGGGTGTGGAGTCTTCTGCTCTGGAGAGATTCCAGCCCCATCTGGACACTGACCTGTGTGCCCTGTCCTAGGGACCCTGCTTTGGCAGGGGGTTGGACTCGATGATCTCTGGAGGCCTCTTCCAACCCCTGTGATTCTGTGATTCAGCTCTTAAATTGTGATTTGAAAAATTTTTGCAACAATATGTAAAGAAAAGAACAGCTGAATACGGTCACAGCATGTGATTGTGTGTGGAAATCAAACCATAAAATCAAGGAGCTGGGAGAGAAGATACATACCATTGAGTGAAATTCCTGTCAAGGCTTCTGCTTTGCTAGGGCACGCTGTTTGGCAGGAATTACATTTAGAAGCAGATTGCTTATCAGTGTGTCCTTGTAACGTACTTAGCAATATCATGAACTTCTACACGTGGGTAGAGTCGTTCTAATTTTAGGATGAGGCAGTGGGGAAAAAACCCAAAGTGTACTGTAAAAGAAATAAAACCAGCGGTCAGTCATTGCAAGTGGGGATGTTATCTGTGTCATCATTAAAGGGCTTAAAAATTGCCATTTTCAGCTGCTGCTGAAGTTTTGGCTGGTGTATATGAAGCTAAGTGTCTTGTGGGCAGGGAGCTCCCCCATTATTGGGTGTTAGAGCTGGACAGATATCCCCTGCAACTGTACTAATTTTTGTCAGGTTACAAAGGGAGATTGAATGACAGGTGGAGACAGGGAAAAGAAGGAGCTGGGGTGTTGGGTGACTGCTGACTGAATGTGAGCCAGTAGTGTGCCCAGGTGGCCAAGAAGTCCAATGGCATCCTGGCTTGTGTCAGAAATAGTGTGGCCAGTAGGTCTAGGGAGGTGATTGTGCCCCTGTACTCGGCATTGGTGAGGCTGCACCTCGAGTGCTGGGTCCAGTTCTGGGCTCCTCACCATAAGAAGGACATTGAGGTCCTGGAGCGAGTCCAGAGAAGGGCAGCCAGGCTGGGGAAGGGGCTGGAGGGCAAATCCTCTGAGGAGCAGCTGAGGGAGCTGGGGGTGTTCAGCCTGGAGAAGAGGAGGCTGAGGGGAGACCTTCTCCCCACCTCCCCTGACCTGACAGGAGGGTGCAGGGAGATGGGTGATGGTCTCTTCAGCCAGGGGACAGGAGATGGGACAAGGGGCAATGGGCTCAAGCTGCCCCAGGGCAGGGTCAGCTCAGATGGGAGGGAAAAGTTCTTCCCTGAAAAGGCTGTGGGGCTGTGGCACAGGCTGCCCAGGGAGGGGGCTGAGTCCCCACCCCTGGGTGTGTTTAACAGATGGGTAGATGAGGTGCTCAGGGATATGGTTTAGCAGAGGACAGGAATGGTTGGACTCGACGATCTTAAAGGTCTTTCCCAACCTTGGGATTCTCTGAATTATTATTTTTTGACAGAAATTATCAGAGAAGTCTTCCCAGCCTCCCTTGCTAAACAACTTAGAGAGTCCAGTCTCTGCTTGAAGTTGTTAACGGCAATGTTGGTTTGTTTTTCCAGCAAAAATCTTTATCCATGAAAGAGCAGCCAATATATCCCTGGTAAAACACAAAGCTGTGTCTCACCAAGGTATATCACTTAAGCTGAACGTGAATTTTTATGTTAACCATCACAATCAAGCCAAAGGATTTGGAAATATGGTGGTATGCTTTGTTTTTTCAGCAGCCACTGTGTCATTTGACATTTTTACATTCTATATTTTATGCACACTTTTTTTCTTGCCAAGGCAGTGAGAGCTCCAGAAGTTCCTCAAGAACAATAGTGAATTTACTTTCACGACCTGTTCTTTTGGTGTCCTGGCACCTGCCAGTCTCCTCTGAGCTGGTGAGAAATTTATTCAGCATAAAATAAAGTTGTATGGCAATTTATTGCTGTCTCTACCTGTCCCCCCAAATCATTCCTTTGCATCTCCCTGGGCGTGCAGGTTTGCTTCTTCAATTTTAGGGAGCCGTATCTTGTCTCCTGATGCAATGTCACTGTCACAGCCTTGATATATGGAAAGGAAATAACTTGTCCCTTGTATTTAGCCCCAGGCAGGGTTTGTATGTGCAAGGTACGCTTATCTGTCAATTTGGATTTGAAAACTAAACTTTGATTGAGTTGTGGTGGGGGGCTGTTGATATACCTCCTTTATCAAACGTATCATGAAATTTAGGTTTAAAAACCAGAGTGTCTCTCTGAAAGGAAGGAGCTGCTGTCTGGGGGAATAATGCAGCAGCCCTGGGCTGAGGCAGTTCAGTTTCATTTGCTTGGGAATGCCTCAAGGGATGAGTACACAAGTGGCATCTTTGCTCGTCCTAATTCTTTATCTAGCTGTAGCCAGGTTAGCCAGCCCTCAGACATTACATCCTTGAGCACATCCACGAGTTGTCCATCAGAGTTCTTCGCTGAAACTCTTCCATCTTCTGGTGAGCAACTCTTCTCATTTAAGCTTTGTGATATGGCTCTAAAACATGCCTGCCCTCCTCATCTCAGGCAGTCAGTGCTGGTGGGGGAACCCTATTTATAACTTGAGAAGCCTGGATGACAATTCCCAAAAAGACTATATATGTAAACCTGCCTGAAGACTGGCTTCCCCCCGTGCTTCAAAGTCCTTCTCTAAACATACCAAGGTCGCTGACCCTTTGTGATAACAGGTGTCTGGCAAACACTTGCTATTTATAGAGGCACTAACAAGCCTTCTCCAGAAGCTTTCCCCTTTGCATTCTGCTAGCTTTGTATGGTCATTGCTAAGCAGAGGTGGTGGCACATCTCTGTCTTGCAGGTGCTCGCTTCGTTGCAGCAGCAATAAAGGAAAGTGGAAGATAGTTTTAGGAAACAGGAATCCTTTGAGGACATTTGGGATGCCCAAGGAAGAGATGTATAGGCTGTTCTGTTGAGACAGGGTATGAAAAATGCATAGTGTCTGTGTGAACTGTTTACTGTGTCTTGTAGCAGCTCTCTCATCTTTGCCTCTTTCCAAAGTATTTGCTATAAAATACTGTAAACAAAGCTTTCATGGGGAGACTAACCTTTTGAAAGGTGGGCAAAGCCTCTTTTGTGTATCTTTCTGGATTTTATTGAAGATTCGTTACAAAGAAGTAATTGGGCTTCACCAGAGGCCTTTCAGTGACTTTCTGGGAGCATAACACTGTAAGTAATGTTGGGTGGCAGCAGCAGACTTGTATCTCTGTCATCTGCTACTCCGAGAAGCATCAAAGCTTCAGAAGTCTTTCAGGAAGGGGGGAAGGGAAGAGAGGATTTAACTGCAGAGCATTGTAAATAGACCAGATCCTGAGACGACAATTTCAACTGCTTACAATAAGCACCAAGTAATTCAAAACACATTCTGGGACGTTGGGTTTGTAAAGTCCTGGTAGATCCCATGGGCTGTGTTGCAGAGCTGTCTTATTTTTAATTGGCGGTGAACAGAGACGTGGTGATGGGTTTGGAGATGTTTTGCAGGGGTTTTTGAAGGCTCATCTGAATGAAAACATGTTCTGTGCAGAGCTGGTTGTGAGTTTTTTGGGTTGGGTTTTTTTTTCCTCCCCTTCCAGTATCTTTTCCTCAGGTTTGTGTCCATGGCTCTGAAGGAAGTCGATGGGATGCCGAGTGTGGCGTCTTTGGGGCAGATAATGCTGTGGTTGGCCTATTGTTGAACACCTGCAAAACTTCTAACAGATTTTTTCACTCTGTGCTCCTCAGTAATATATCTCTTTTGTGGTTACCAACTCTTCCTAATGCTAAGCTGGAAAATATGATTTTTCTATTCTCATTTTATCTTTGTCTCTCTTTTTTTTCTTCGCTACAAAGAATAGTTGGTTTGTAGTTCTAGGTCTAAAAGGAAGGCTCCTCTGTGTCTCAAAGGGAGGATTTTCCCTCAAAAGACAATAAATCTCCAAAGCTGATGGGAATCCGACAGCATATGGCACACAATTCATCTAGTGCAAATACCCAAACACTCTGTGTATCACTGTCCATCCCTGGGGAAACTGTTGTATTTAAATTTCCACTGGGGTTTAATCCTGGGGGGGAAAAGATATCTCTGAAACTAACATAAGAAACAGTGAATTTGAGACCATGACCAACATTTAAATCAGTGTGTTGTCAGAGCTTTACTGCATTTAATGAGTCAAAAAACACATAGAATCATAGAATGGCATGGGTTGGAAGGGACCCCAAGGATCATAGAGCTCCAATCCCCCTGACACAGGCAGGGCCACCAACCTCCAGGCCTGGAGCTACACAAGGTTGCCCAGGGCCCAATCCAACCTGGCCTTGAACACCTCCAGGGATGGGGCATCCACTACTCCTCTGGGCAGCCTGTTCCATCACCTCACCATTCTTTCTGTAAAAAACTTCCCCCTAATATCTAATCTAACCCTTCCTTCCTTTAGTTTTAATCCATCCCCCTTGTCCTGCCATTGTCTATCCTTTTAACAA
>VZTU01002642.1:83241-155458 GCA_013400835.1 Zapornia atra | reverse complement strand
CCATTGGCCTTGCGAGCTGCAAGAGCCACTGCTGGCTCATGTTAAGTCTCTCATCCACCACAATGCCCAAGTCCTTCTCAGCAGGGCTGCTCTCCAGAAGCTCTTCTCCCAGTCTGTATCTATGGCTGGGATTCTTCCAGCCCAAGTGCAACACCTTACACATGAAATAGACTTGTCTCAGGCGATCTTTACTATTCTCTCTTACCTGTGCTAATTTACTGGCTTCTGAGATTGGGGAAGTCAGGCACAAATAGAGCAGGACATTATAGGAAACATTATAAACACAGTCTTGATATATTAACATAAAGACAACTGAAAGCTGTCCGAAAAGGCAGATGGACAGGCTTCTCCCATGATGGGATGCTCTGGTAGCCTGGGTTTTCCCCAGGTGGACCTCATGAAGAGGTCCTGTTACAGAAAGAACAATTAAAATAGAGTTTGCAGCCAGTACCTCTGCCTGTTCCTCATCTTTTACCTGCATGAACAACTGCTGCTTTCCTTCAGAATTTCAAAGGTGCCATCAAGTCAATTTTCCCACATTCCCCACGGGTATTTGACTCCAGGATCCTCTGAGAAAGTATTGTTGCTCGTTCAGTTTTTGCTGTGTTGGGTCATGAGGCTGAGATTGGGTAATTGAAACGTTTTATGAGCCTTCTGCAGAATTTTCATTTTCCTCTCTTCTAACCCTGTGCAGTCAGCTCAGCAAAGAAACAGGAATATTCCTGCTCATTTACACCATGTGCTGGAGTAGCTGAAGGTGACAGCGGACTTTTCTTTATACTTTTATCTCATGTTGTGAATGCCTTTGAGATGTTTTGGGTTTTGGTTGGTTTTTGGGTTGGGTTTTTTTTGTTGTTGTTATCTGAAAATACTCTGCTCTATTGATTTTAGCTTTTTCTTTAAGGGGCAGAAAATTTCAGCGCTAACCCTGAAGCCAACTGAAATAATTGATTATCTGTTTTTACCTCCTCTTCAGTTATTTACCTCATGCCCTTCAATGGAGAAAGGGTGTGCTATTTTGAGATGATTTAGTGTAAGACAGATCTTTGCAGAGCTTTAATATCAAGTTATATAACCTTGATACAGGGGTTATTTTTTAGACCCACAAGTTTATCTAATATGTCATGAGAGAGGTTGTTCTAGAAATATCATTTTATAGCTTTTTATTACTGAACCTGTGAGTAATAATAAATGAAACGGACTTCCTACTGAATCAAATTCTCTATGGGAGGAATTAGATGCATATTGGCCTTCTATAATCGAGTTGGATATCTTTTAAAGTGTACTTTATAATTAATAGATAAATTTTGTTTAAGTTTTTTGTGTGTGTATTAATGCTAATGGCATTTTCATCTGGTTTTTTTCTTTGCTTTTGTGGCAAGAAATGTGCTGGTCATTAATACTTTAAATCTCTGGGTATCCTTCAGAGTAAAACATATGTTTTTGTTCTAGGGAGTGCTTTCTTAGATAGGTTTTCTCAGCTTTCCAAACTACTTTGTGTCATTTATTTTCTACAAGAATGTAAGTGTAGAGGTGGGGTATCTGTAAGAAAAGTCTCTTTCTAATTAAGCAGAAAAATGTGAGATGCTGCCCACAGGTTTGCAATATCATTTACTTTACTAGGAAATCTTCAGATCCTTCTTTCTCTTAGGGCACATTCCAGGATATAAAAATGATTCATGTGTCTTGGAAGTACAGCTTTGGAAAGTTTGTCAAGCTATCTTGAGTAGCCCAAGACTGGGGTGAAATCTCCCCTTCCATATAAAAAATCTTAATGTTTTATCTGTCTTTGTAGAACTCATTTGTCATCTTCAAAAGATCATCGGAGACAAATTACAGTTTGAAAGAGTGGAAATTAGATACTGAGTCCTCGCTTCTGGTTTGCATTCCAGCAGTTGTGATGCAAAAGGGAACTCGAATCCAGAAGCACATCTGTGATTGCAATAACAAATTAGCGAAGAAGATTTAATCTGAGCCACATAATATGAAAAGATGTTTAGAGAGAACGAAGCCTGAGCTCAGAGATCTTGGCACAGACCTGGTGCGGTGGAGCAGGGCGATTGGAGGGGAACAGGAGGGATCTGAAAGCAGAGAGCAGCGTGTGAATTAAGCCAAATAATTAAGTGATTTAAGCATTAATCTAGCCAACCCTCCGAGTTCATTCAGAGAAGCAAAACGTGTATCATTGCTTCTCTGGAGGTTGTTGCATTGTCAAAGATTCAGTTTAGCCAGGACATTTAGACCTACTCTTTACTTGCATCTTAAAAGTTCTTAAATCCCTCATTGTCTGAAACTGATTGTGTCTTTTTGCCTTTCAGTAAGTTTCCTTTCATTGCAATTTCTCTGGCTTCCAAATCTTGAAATCAAATGAATTAATGAAAATGGAAAATCAGAACCATTTCCTAATTAAGAACTGAGCTTTTCAAGGAATATGAAAGGATCTAATTTAGAGAAAGATGTTTGGAGAGCATGAAATGTGGCTTGAAGGAGATACATATGCATTTAATATAACTTCCTGAGCCCAGCCAGATTTGTATTGATGGGAGGCAAAAAGCATCTGAAATCCTCTTTCAGTGATAGAATAATTTATGGGCTTTCTTGAAGCTTTCGGAGTTGACTTTCAGTTCAGTGAAATGGGTGGCCACCTCAGTTTGCTTCTTGGTGGACACAGTTCCTACTGTATTTTGTATTCTTTCTTTCAGTGGTAGTTAGCTGAACCATGGAAATATTGGGAGGGAGGGGGCTGCCTGTATTTTTGCTCTTCTCTATCCCTTCTGTATGTATGTATGTGGAGGAAGCTCCATCCTAGGACTGTCGCGGGTGGCTCTGAGGATGCAGGTGATGGTGATCCCTTACTGAAGGGATGTAAGGAACGAGCAGGTGGCTCGGGTAATAGCTATAACATGCACAATTCAGAACTCCTGTTGTCCCCAAAGCACAGTTTTCTTGATCTACTGCTTTCACCACATACAGAAATAGATGGTGGGTACAGTGCCCGTGCGTAATGCATGCAGCCTGCCTGGTTGTGCCCTCCTCAGCACAACAGACATCTCCCACTGAGGAGAACGTTTTCAGGTATGGTCTGCAAGACACGTAATTTCTTATCATTGGGAACTTAGAAAAAATTATCATCATAATTCTTAACCCCCACAGTGCACAGCACGTTGCAGGTTCCCCACAGATATAAGCTGCAATAATTATGTGCATAGAAAGGGAGGTGTTTCTAAAGAGGGTCAGGTTTGCTGTGTCCTCCAGCTTTGTTAGGACACAGCGGGTACATGGGTGGTAAAATGTAGAGCTATTAGATGGGAATACTCAGAAGTATGGCAGGACAAAGGGAGCATGGTGTGTAAAACGCAGTGGCAGTGGGTGTCTACTTGGTGTGTGGTGTTTGACGCCACCTGCTCTTAACCTTGATTTTTTTTGGAGAACATTGGAAGATGATTGTGTTGTAATCAAACTTCTAGTACAAGGAAGCTGCAGTCCCCTGCCTCCTTACAAAGAGGAGGGATTTTACTTTTAACGCTGTTCACAGTTTTAAACCCAAACAGGATCTACTAAATCCACACGGCCTAGTCCTTCAAAGAAGTTCACGTACGTTTTAAATTGGCAAATATCAACAGCTGTTCATTCCCATTATAATTACCCAAATTGCAAAGGACCGTCTGCAACGAGTTCTGTTCAATAACTAAGGCTACCCAGACCCGTTGCAATTGCTTCCTAGCTGCCAGCTCCATTAAGTTCTGTTTTGTAACACTTTACTACAGAACAGCTATGTTTGTTTGCTTTGTACAGCCTTCCACGAAGCATTGTTTAAGCAGCACATAATGTATTCCAACAATGAGGTGCTTTTTGCTCCCATCTGTTTGATAGCAAAATGAACAGTTGTGATTCGTACGTACAGTGTAAATACTGGGTAATGACTGTTGGTTTACTTTGAGCAAACTCCAGGTTATTTTATTCCTGGACCAGGTTTTAGTCCATTTTTGAGTCAGGGGGAAAATTTCTAATGTTGGGCCTGAACTTTAGAGGTGTTGAACATCCCTCATCCAGAGGTGAGTAGCAAAAGGCTGCCATAAGCAGAGGTGATAGTGGAGCAGATACCAGGAGGAGGAGCTGCCATGTGTTTCTCGGACCTCCAAGGCTGTGTAGTATCTGGTCACCTTTTCCCAATCTAAAGCCACACGGAGCCTTACAGGGCTGCAGGTATTTCTACTTTAACCTTTTTGGGCAACATAGTAAGGAAAAAAAATGTAGGGGAGGATTTATTATTTTTTTTAACCAGACTCTTTAGTCTTTTTTTTTTTTTTTACTATTAGAAAGATCTTTCTCATTGCAGGTCCTTCAGAAAGCTAAAATCTGCATTGGTGCACCCAACCTCCTGCATGACCTCTTCAGCGAGGCCGCAAAGGGTGAGAGGATAGGCAGTGTTCAGGCAGAACACTATCTTTCCAACCAGTTTAGGGAATGAGTTGTGTTAGCAAACAACACAGCTCTCCATCAGGCTCGAATTAAAAAACACCGGCTGCTGCTCTTGACCTGCTCCCAAGCTGAGGGCCCGCCAACTGTACTGGTGGTCTGGGTTGAAAGTCCCATGCTCCATGGAGTCAGGTCAGTGACTGAATGACAAAAGCTGGTGCCCTCAGATACCTTTGTGGTGAGAGTCCTTTGGAGAGCTGTTTGGGATAGATTGCGGGAAGTGAGAGCTGCCTAAAAGCATACAGGTTCTTTTAATTGTGTTAATTAGTTGTTCTTAATACAACACTGAGTTCACAGTTTGGTGCAGTCATTTCCATCCAGTCAAACCCATGTGTTGTTGTGTTTTCCTTTCTTCCTTCCTTTGTGATTCGCGAGTCTAGTGAATTACCCTCTCCCAGATGCGGAGCAGACTCCTCACAGGTCATGGGGCAGGCAGAGAAGTGTAATAAATGCACACCAAAGGTTGGTTTGTGTTGGTTTGCATCCATCCAGCTGCAAAGATGCAGGAAGGGCTTCAGTCCCTTGCATTGGCTGGTTTGTGTTACAGCACGCATCCTTCTCCCAAACCACATCCTGAAACAGAGGAGCGCGGAGCTCGCTCCCGAGCGGCTTTTTCAAAGTCTTGGCAACACCAGTCCCCTTTTTCTTCATAATTCGCTAATGTTTCTTCTCTGAACTTGTTTTTTAGGAATCTTTGAAAGATTTTGTGCTTCAAAGGTTATCCTGAAAAGGGAATATTGATTTTGACCTATTTTTAACCGATATAGTTCAGCAGATAATTGGATAACTGCTTTTAAAAAACCCAAAAAACCCAAAGCTGCCCTATTTGTTCTGCTTGGATTTGATTAAAAGAAAGAAAGAAAGACCACATTTGACTTTTTTTAATGTAGAAAGTTGTGAATGTCTGCTAATCCCCGTTTGACTGGCCAGATGCACATAAATATGTTTTAGCACAACTTCAGTGCCTGATAATGAAAATATGGTGTAAATGTTGAATTCAGCTTTCATGCCTGACTTTTTCCTGACACCAAATAAATTCAGAGCGTAACAACTCAGCCTCAGAAGATGCAGATTTCTTTAAAGCATCGAGCTGTTTATTTTGGATTTTCTCTTGAAATATTTGATCCCAAATGCTCTGACATTTTGTACATGTGTCAGCTAGGTTATTCTTTAATTAAAAAAAAGTAAGTCAGGAATACCTCACAAAAAGGATGTAGCTAAATTGTAAGCATGCTTTTCCTTTCCCAGAGTAGTCATTAGCTTTGTATTTCTGCATGGAAACCAGGAAACTCTGTGCTGGAGCTGTGTAGTTTTATTGACTTTGGTCTGGCACAATTAACTTCTCAGTTTCCCCTTTCTTGAGCATTATTTGCTTGAATTTTTAACTCTGGAGAGGGATATTGGGACACCAGCAGTGAGCAAGGGACTGTTAATTTAAAAAGACCTCTATGGAGGTTCGTGGGAGATGCAGCAGATGTTGCTAAATAACCTGATGGCCAGGGGCTGGGACTGCTGGTGGGATAGAGGCAGTGCATCTAAACATTTGTGGGGTTTTTTTAACTTTAATTGAAAATCTTTTTAGCTTACGAAGAGAAGTCCCTGAATTTGGGTTGTTCCCAAGGTTGTCCTGTTCCTCCTATTTTATGCATGTCATGTGAGCTCTATGGTGGCTCACTATTCTAGTCTGTGAGGAAGCCAGGGAAGGGGTAGAAGGTCTGCTGCCTTTGCCTTGTCCTGGCTTTAGGACAGCTTGGGAGTTGGTTTCTGCTGTGTCTTGTGGTGGGCTGCAGTGGAGGAAGCAAGAAATGTCTGACTACCCCCAAGCAGCAGATGGATTTGCTAATACAAGGAGATAAGAAAAGGAAGGGGGGGAAGAAAATAAATTAATTGGAAATTAGGCCTTCCAGATAGAAGAATCTTGCTTCTGTTTGAATAGTCAGCAAGAGAGGAAAGCCTATGATTATTCTGTTTCCAACGAATCACTTGACTCTAAAGTTGGGAGCAAACTTGGAAGTTCTTCGCTTTCCTACATTATCAGAGCTGCTCAGCTGCTTTGTTACAGGGCTGTGATGCTTTGCTATGCCATTAAAAAGAAACCCCATGACCAAAAATAACCCTGCAAACCCTTCTGTTCTCTTTGTTGCTGCTCATTATACGCAGCCACAGGGATACACGCTTGTCATTTGACAGTAGGGAAAGCACAACTGAATTCGCCGCCCTTAGGAACTTGCCCAACAATATGAATTAAATGTTTATGCTTTTCATGTCCATGTGAAATATCACTCGGGTTTGGAGGTGTCTGCAAGAAACATAGCCTCTTGTGTTTGCTTCTCAACTACAGCCAAAGGGAAAGGAAGACATGCTTATTGGTTTCAAAGCAGTGCATGGAATTTACAGTGTTCATCGCCGCTTGTAATTGTCTTAAATGTATATACTTTGCAGACAGGTTGTGTTTGTTGGATTGAATTCCAATTATCGTGGTAAGATTCCCCAGGTGGCTTTATTTCTTATAGATTTTCCACCTTCTCCCTCTTTGTGTATTACAGATAGCAGAGGGATAATATCAGCCCAAATATCTGATACCTATAAACATACCTTTTACCTTGTGCAGGCCCCAGCGCGGAACATCAGTGCGTGGCAGACAAGGGGGAGAGAAAAAGGTGTTTTCCAATAGCACAAAATGTCATAGAATTTATCCCTACTGGAAATAATGTACTCTTATGTACCTCGGTTATGTGATTTCTAATTCCTGATGTTCGCTCCTCAGATAGAAGGAAAGCCTGTGTGGGATGTAACTATGTGATAGTTCATAGAACTTCAGGCTGGTTTAGGTGGGAAGGGCCCTCAGATCCCCCCCCAGTGCCACCCTGGCCATGGGCAGGCACACCCCCACCAGCCCAGGGTGCCCCAAAGCCCCATCCAACCCGGCCTTGAACCCTGACAGGGATCCAGGGGCAGCCCCAGCTTCTCTGGGCACCCTGTCCCAGGGTCTCCCCCGTCCCCCGGAAGGATTTCAGCCTCCCAGCCCTTTTCTAGCTGCCCTCCTGCAGCTGAAGTCCATTCCCCTGGGCCTGGCTCTCCCTGCCCTTCTCCCCATCCAGCTTTCCCAGAGCCCCTGGAAGGGGCTTGGAGCTCTCCCCAGAAGCAGCCTTCTCTTCTCCAGGCTGAACCAGCCCAGCTCTCCCAGCCTGACTGCAGAGCAGAGGCACTCCAGCCCTCGGATCATCTTCAGGGCATCCTTGTTTTTCAGAGCTGTGCTTAGGAGATAAAGAACTTAGGAACCTCACATTTTTTGGTTGGTTTTTCTGTTTTCAGGAAATATGGTCTTATCCTTTGAATAAATGTGCTTTTTGCATAGTTTAAGACTTGATTAAAAAATCCTCCCAAAATCATTGAGTCTGGTTTGACATGTTAATGTTGAGTGAAACCAGATTAACAAAAGGAAACAGTCTTTGTTGGCTAGCTTTGGCTAATGGGTAATTTCTTCATGGATGAACTATTTATTTAGTTGTGTTCTAAGTATATACTGAACTTCCACATACATATTCTGGTACCTTCACATTATGGAGGTATCTTGACTATTCTCACCCTTTTCATAAAAAAAACTACTGATTTGCTTCTGCATCCAACTGCCTTGTATAACACAGTGTTGAGCTACCATCCATGACCACATAAATGTCAGAGCCAGGCTGGCTCTGCAGTAGCTGGTCAAAATAAATGACGTTCCTCTCTTGCATCTCTATGTTCTCTACACATCATACAGGAAAATTGTACTTTGTTGGTCTGGTAGAGTGATAAGAAGTTTTGTGTAAGGCTGGAGTGGCTTCCAAGATCTCTTCTCCCATGCTTGTCACTGATGATGTGACTTCTCTTACTTCAAACTAAAGCCCAGACAACTACAGTTAGTAAATGTGACTATGAGGTTTTGCTGTGGTTTGTGTATGTGGTTGCATACAACTAATTGCAACCTGTAGTTCTCTTTAGAATTGTTGGGTTCCTTCCTGTCCTGCCTATTTTAAGCATTTAGGACCAGGAGTGTCCCACTGTCAGGACAGTTCATGCAATGTGTGACAGGCACTTCATGGATGTAGTTCAGCTCAACTGCAGATACCAAGTCAGCCCCATTACAAGGTTGGTTTCAGTGAAGTCTGGAGGGGACTGGTAACCACTTTTTTAGGATTAAACAAACCTGCCTATTTCAGTCTACCAAGTTAGGATATAATTTAAAACTTGGAAACCAGAGAGGCAAAATCATCCCTTTTGGTTCTATTTCTTGAGCTGATCTCTAATCTTAAATACAGGCTTTGGGCATCCAATAGAGCTGAACATGCATTTCTCTTTCCATACGAATTAATGCTTCTGGTAGGAGTTTATTTATGCTCTTTCTCTTGTCTATAGATATTATTTCCTTTTATTTATATTATATAATTGCTAGAATATTTTTTTTTCAAGTTCTACATGCTTGTCTAACTTGTTTCCTAATCCAATAAAATTCTTTATCTTTTGTAAAGACATGTGCAGTAAGACTGGCCACATCATCATTTTTCTCCCTCTTCAAAGGCAGTAAGAAATGAATCAAAGTATTTTATCCCAATTTCACCAGTGGGTATTGAGGGAAAAGTGTGATCACACTGCATGCCAACTCCATGACCCAAAGGGAGAGATGAACCAGCAATGATTAAGACTTTTTCCT
The DNA here is from genome assembly GCA_013400835.1 of Zapornia atra. Taxonomy (NCBI): domain Eukaryota; kingdom Metazoa; phylum Chordata; class Aves; order Gruiformes; family Rallidae; genus Zapornia; species Zapornia atra. The sequence goes on along the minus strand of VZTU01002642.1, from coordinate 146,286 downwards.
TGATTACTGTGCAGAAAGATGTACTCAGGGACAAATATTTTGTACCCAAGTTCCAGAATGGAAGTTCCATCAGGGTGAACAAATCTACTCAAAATAGACAAGCTACTAGAATTGCAGACATAAAATCTGTTGGGTTTTGGGGATTTTTTGAGGACATATTTTTATTACTAGTAGTAGTAGTATCATAATTATCATGAATATTAATATTAATAATAGTATTAGAAAGTAGTTCCTGAAAATGTTAGTTCAAAATCTGCTATTGAGACTCTGTCTGGTTATTCATGGTGATATGGTAAAATATGAGCAACTAAAGGCTGAGGGAGCTGGGCATCTTTAGCTTGGAGAAGAGGAGACTGAGGGGTGAGCTTATTCATGTTTATAAATATGTAAAGGGTGAGAGTGAGGAGGATGGAGCCAGGCTCTTCTCAGGGATGGCAGCAATAGGACAAGGGGCAGTGGGTGCAAGCTGGAGCAGAGGAAGCTCCATGTGAACATAAGGAGAAACTTTTTGCCTGTGAAGGTGGCTGCCCAGAGAGGTTGTGGAGTCTCCCTCTCTGGAAACATTCAAACCCTGCCTGGATGTGTTCCTGTGTGATTTAATCTGGGTGCTCCTGCCCTGGCAGGGGGGTTGGACCAGATGATCTTTTGAGGTCCCTTCCAACTCCAAACATTCTGTGATTCTGTGAAGGAAAAAAAGTGTTACAGCTGTTTTTGAGCTGCTGTTCGTGCACTGCCTTGATGCCTTCACCAGAAGGAAGGTACCTATCTGCTCACCTGTGTGAGGTCTTTAAAACATTTCCTGTGCTAAATAGACAGACTGGAGGATGAAAACTCTTGCATGTCCATTTTGCAGGGACAAATGGGAGGAAAGAGGTAAAAAGGGTAAGTGAAGCACAGAAAGAGTTGAGGTGTAACAGGCTGGATCAACTTGGGGGTTTTGCTCTTTCCCAGAATGACACCAGCTAAGACACAAGCCTGTCACAGAGCTGGGCTCTCCAGGCTCTCCAGGTTCACAGGGGAAGCCCTTAATCCCCAAACCATCCTTTCTTTTCTTTTGAAATGAAGATCTGGAGACCAATGTGATTTAAAAGGGGAGAAAAATAAATAGTACTTTAAAAATACGTGCTAGTTAAACTAGTTTTATTAAGGCAGAGTGATTTTAATTCCATTGTAGAAAAGAAGAGAACTTCTCTGATTCTGAAATAAACCACTGTCTCACCAGCTTCTGTCATAGAGAATTCTTGCTTGGCCTTAACTTGTTTCACTGATTTCCTTCACAAATATTGTTTCACTAATGCCAGTTCAAACCAACATCCGTCCCTCAGCAAGCAGGTAATCAAAGGAGGAAAACAGTGGGGGGAAATGTAGATTTTGAATGTAAATCCTTTAAATAAGGGGGGAAAGATTATGGAGAGTATTACTTCGATCATCCTCAAGTTAGTTCTGCCTCTTAGGATATCAGGAAACAGTTTGTGTGCATTGATGGCACTTTCTCTTGTGCCACAAAAAACCATGCCAAAAAGAAAGCAGAAAACTGCAGTTTAAGAGTAGAAAGAGCTAGAAAACCTAAGCCTGTAGGGAAAAGAAGGTAGAAGCGTACCAAGTCATTTATTATGGTTTAAATAATGCTATTCCCATAAAGTTCACTTTACTTTCACATTTGATAATTTAAAAGGGATCAATATGGGAATAACTTGTGGGATCAGCATAGAAATTACTTTTTGTGGATCTGAAGAAAGGCTTGTAACAAGTGGTTCTTTCTGAAATGTTTTGAGCAGGAGAGTACATGTTCTCACAATGTGCTTTTTTGATTATTCTAAGCAGAAAATACAAAGCAGCAATCTAATATCTGTGTGTGCAGTAATTCACATCTCACCTTGCAACTCTGTTCTGAAAATATTGATTGTAAGGGGGAGAGTATTACAGTACTTCATGAGATTCAAAATGAGCTTTTAAGTTCTTGTCGCTGAACCGTGCAAATACTTCGGGGGAGACTCCATCACTGCTGGAAAAGGAAAGAAGGGAAAGTAAAAGATCTGAGTTTGTTCACAAGTGTTTATTTTTTAAAAAGGAGGGGAAAAAAAGCAAAAAAACCATAAAATGCCCTGTCTGAATGATATTTATTTTTCTTTTACATCAGAAATGTATCTCTGTAAGTGCTTATGTGTTTCCCAGTCACCGTACCACCTGAGCAGTAATTTTTACTGTATTTATGCTCACGGTTGCCAGTCAGAACAAGAAAAAATATAGTTTAATCTCTTCCCAGGTGGCAAAGAAGGAAACGAGCCATTTGTTTAAAAGAAAAAGCCAGGGTAAAGTGAGATTCTGAGCCTGGGTCTGACACAAAGCAGCCGGGCATCCTAACTGGGGACACGGCTGTGCTGGATGAGAAGTTTCAGCATTAGGAATTCTCTAAGAGATGTTTTTGCCTCCTAACAATCTGTTTTATTCTGCAGCTGCTTTTTTAACTTTTACAACTTAGTAACATCAATTGACTGTCAAATAAGTACCACTGTGAACTCATGAATAAACATGGTTATCATTTGCATATTAACAGAGGGCCTTTAGCTGAAAGGAATCCATTTGTGCTACTGCAATATCTTAATTATTTACTGCTTTATTTTGTAATTAATTGTATTTTACTCTCTCAAAACTCTCTAGTATGTATATCTTACGGGGTTTGGAACCAACGCACTAATATTAAAGTGGTAATCAACACTGCTTCTAAATATTCATGCCAATAAATGACTCCCATGTGTTTGCTGAATGCCAGGGATGGCCTGAAGCATTTATTTAGCATTCTAGCGGGATCTAGTTTCTGCAAAGTTCACAGAGATGCAGAATTTCAATATTGTTGCTGTTTCTTTCACATGGGGAGAGAGAAAACATGTTTGAATTTGCATGAGCAGTGGGCCAGGACCCTTAGAAGAAAGCAGTGGTATCTCCATCACGGTCTGTGCTTAATAACATCTGTGAGCATCAGGGAGTTGTCAGCTATTTTTTTTTTAATGATTATAACAAAATTACAATTTTGTTTAGTCTATGACAGCCTCCTCATAATTTCACTTCTTAATAAATCTCTCCAATTTCCCAAATTGTTTCAAAATCCTTGTGTTTCGTGGGCGGGGTGCTCGGGCTGTCACGCAGCCGGGGCTCCGTCAAGGCACCGCCGGCGGCAAGCGCAAATTCAGACCCATTGCTCAATAAATCAATTAAATACTCTAACCCTGAAACTATCCTGCTTCAGTACAGCAATCAGCTGACATAAATCTCCAGAAGAGCATATTGAGCCTATGGAGGAACAACTGATTTATTGAGCTACTGTTGGAATTTCAAAACAAGGAAATACTGTCTCGCAACCCAGTAAGTTTGTTTAATGAAATGTAAGTTAAGTGTAAACAGTCTTAAAATATATGTGAGTTAAGTCTTTTGGATTAAGGGTAACTAGCATTGTGTAAACTTTGCTTTCTCATTTTGAAGTAGAGTTTCAAGAGCCTGTATAGGTGCACTGCCCCTTTCTGCAAACAAGTGTTTCAGCCTCTGCTTCCTCCCAGACCTTTCTGATGCGCTTTCACAGCTTCCCAAAAAATAGTGGATTTACATTTGGGTGCTTGAGATGAAAAAGCACTTGGTTTATATTCAGGGGTAGAGCAGTATGACGATTGCACGCAGTTGTGATGGTGCTGAAATGCAGTCCAGATTTTCCTGATCCCTGCTCCATGCTGGAGTGCAACTGGGATTTCTGTGTGCTCTGCTGTTGATGTCTTCTTGCTCTTCTGAAAATTCTCTTCAATACATTACGAATACTTTGTGTTGCTCTCACAGAGATAATACTGTTGACCATATTTCTAATTGCTTAAATGCCAATTCTCTTTTCTTTCTTTTTTTAAGCTAAAACTTAATACTCCCTTATGAAAAGTCTAAAATACATAGGTTTGTGTTTAGTTTCTGTGATGGCCTTAGATCATGTGTGCAATTCTCTATGTGAGTATTCAGCATTCTCAGCCTCAAGGGAAAAAGGGCTTCTGTTTGAGTCACCAGCACTTACAGGTCTTCTCGTAGTGCAGTAGGTGATAGCTTTAAACATGGGTATCTTAAACTGAAAATGGTCATGCCAAGCCCAAACCTGATTACTAGTACCTCACTTGAAAAAATGGCACAGCAACATTGAGCATTTATAAGAGATTATATTAATGTTTAACACAGTTACGCTGTTATGTGGAGAGGAAAAAGAGAAAATTCAAGACTGTATCCAGGGTCTCTGTACTGCATCACTGTACTTATCTTCCCAGGTGAGATGCTCTCTGATGTGCAAAGCTGTAAGTGATGCAGTTGCTTAAGGGCATTCCATGGTGTCTGGAAGACCCTGGTGTGAAATCCAGCCGCGTTGCCTCTTGATCTTTGTCCACCACAAGCAGTTCTCTTTGAAGTTGCTCGCTGCTCCCAAGCAGGGCCTAATCCTGGACTTGGTCCAGGCCCCTGGCAGAGCTGGGAGCCGGGAGATGGGCTCTGGGTTTGGACTCAGCTGACTCTGTTTTCCCTTTTCAGAACCACCCAGCGCTGCTGCAGTTTGTAATACAAGCTGAAGGCAAACATCTAGTCATCAGTCTGGAGAGAAATGAGTAAGTACCCTCATTGCGTGTTCGCTTTGTACTGAGGGTTCTCAGACAAGGGTTATAATTTCAAAATTGATGGTTTCAAAGTAACCTGAGGCAAGTTTGCGAGTGGTCCCTTACAGAACAGGGCCTAACAAGAGAGCTGTATTCCAGTTTGGCTTTTATGTGTTTGCACACTGCTTATGGAGCAAGAATCGCTATGTCATTTGCATTTATGTGGGACTGAAAATGGACATGTTGCCTCTCAGTGTTTCCCTTTTGATCGTTATTTCTTATTTGCCTTGGGTTTGTCCTCCTTTCCCATGGTAAGCTATTTAGGGTAATGTGGAAAATCCTACAGCCTTCGACACTGGTTTTGGAGGACTCATCCCTCCTGGCACCGCCTGCAACCGTGGTTGCCTCTGTGCAGTGGCTGTCAGCATCAGCTCAGGGAGTATGAGTCAAGTGTTTGGGCTTAGCCCTTGCTGGACTTTGCAAAGGCAGTTCTCTGGGTCCACTGCCACGGGGCTCATGATGGGATTTATGTGCTGTTCATGAGGTCGATGGCCAAACCTGAGCCTGAGCCCTTATTTGTGGGCCCAACCTATTGCATCTTCTTCCACGTGATCTTCACAACTCCTGCTCACATCTGTAAGCTCCTAGAGAGTGATGCCAGGGGCTGCTGTAGAATTAGGTGGCCCTGGGACAGAAACCCAGCAGAGTTCTTCACAAAGGGGCACAGAACCACACAGAAATAAAGTCACTTCTCTGGAGGTCCATTACAAGAGAAGTCTTAGTCTACTTTCTCAACTGTTCAACTGATTTTCCTCTAAGAACATCTCAAGAATATGTTGTGAGAATCCAAATCGGGACAACTGTGTGCTACTTGGCAAAGATCACTCTTAGGCTTGAGAAAACATCTTCTAAATGTTAGCAAAGATCTGTGTGTGCTGTAGGTTTCCCTGCTGTGAAGCAAAAGCAACAGAGGTATTTTTTTTACTGTAACAGAGAGTCCATAGACCTAAGTGGTGCAAGCTCTATGTGTTAAGAGGAAGGAATGTGCATGTGAAAGCAAATGTCCAAGGGAGGCCTGGTACATGCTGCCTCAGGCTTGTGATGGACAGCTTCAATGGAAAGCAACGGGGCACCCCTTTAGTCCTCTGTAGCAAGCCAACACAAAATGCTTTTTATTTCCAGTCATTTGTATGAACCCTAACATTACCCAGCAGTGATAAAATCCAGTTGGCTTTAGTAGTCAACATCAGGCCCAAATCTTGAGCTTTTTTAACATTATTTTTAATGCTCCGTAGTTGTTAATTTCCTGTGCTCAAAGGGTATGTGGATCCCTCAAGCATAGATCGCTCTGTTTCAGTAACTAGAGGAGGATTTAATTCCTTTAGTAAACAGGGGTTTAACTTTATATTCCCTTAATCTTTGTCAGAGGGTGTGCCTTCCTTCAGGAATGGGAAGTATGCAGCAATTGAGGAAACTATTTACATTCCATGTCAGCGATTAAAAGAGCATAAAACTGCTAATGCAGGGCTTGCTGAACATACCGAGCTCTCTCCTACCTGTAATAAAGTCAGATGTAGAAACTGGAAGATGCAATCTCCACCCCTTTTAAGAGTAGGACGTGAAAGTACAGAAAATTAACTCAATGAGCATCTGTCCAACAAACCAGATTTGGAGATTGGGAGATCTGCTCCTTAAGAAATATACTATTTCTCTATGATTATTTTCTAGTTTCCCTATCTCTGAGGTGTCCACCAGGATATTTACGTTCTGGAAGAGTTGTGTATGATGATAACTACACGAGGCTCCTCATCTGAGCAGGAGCTCCTAGGTAGTGTTGTAAACTGCTGCAGTTTGCCTTGCCTGCGTTTGGCATTTGCAGTTTATGAGGCAGTTCATAGCTCCCAAACCACAGGGGAAAAGGTGGCTGTGGTTTTGCAAAATCATTTCTCCCTTTTCTCCCAAATCACTGATTCTGATTTTCAGTAAAAAATAGTGGTCTGAGCGTTGCAAGTTGGTGCAGAAGTTGCTTTGGTGGGAGTGTTCACGGAGGTCCATTTGTTACTGGTTTCTGGAAATAACATGGTGCATCAGTCTGGACACTGGCCTGTGCTCCCCAGGGCAAACAATCTCAAAGAGCTTGGCTGTGGAAATTGGTGGGTGCATTTTTTCTGCCTGTAGCGATGGCATTGGGCATGTAGGGAGAGCCAAGTGGCAGCAGAGGAGGTGATACGTTTGGAGCATGAAGCAAGTAGTGAGGACACAGTGCTGCTGCCAGGGGATCCTGTGGGTTCATGGAGTGAAAAATAATGTCCAGTAGATAAAGGAGAGAATGGGGTTCTGCAGTGCAGAGGATGGGGAATGATGGCTGGTGGCGGTGGAGCAAATTGGACCTAAGGTAGATGATGGGACTCCAGAGGTGTGAGAAGGTCATTGCATACCTGGAGAAGGGAGCGATGCTTCCACGCTGCAGCTCCTGCCTGTGAGCCTTCAAGGGTGCAGAGAGGCCCAGCAGATGTGCATAGACCCTGTCTCCTCCAGCCTGCTACATCTTCCTGATGTTGGCATGAAACATGCAGTTCAAGTATCTTGGAAGCATTGATGCTGAGCATTGGAGTAGCCATTAAATCAGCGCGCTTTAGGCAGAAGCAGAATGTTAAACACAACACATATGAAGCCCTGATCTGTACAATGTTATTTTACCATCTTTTCATGTAAAACACGTTAGTCCTTGGGGACTGGTGGGGGTGGAGGTGGATGGGACCCCTAAATTACATAATTCTGCATTGGGTCATACAAAAAAGAACCCAAAAAAACCTGGATGTGATTTTTCCATGGTTAGTAGAAACAGCTGCTTTGAGTAGTCTTGACATAGAACTCCATTTACTGAAAACCTTTAGAGATTTTCCAAACCTTGAGTTGTATTTCAAAACATGATTCAGATGCATTAGGCAACCCCAAGTGGGGACTGATGTGTTAAACCATCTGTTATCTGTGGAAATATTTAATGTCAGTTTGGTGTTTTCTGATAGTTAGATCCAGCAAGACATGTTCATATGTATTGGGCAAGACGTTCTAAGTTTGTTCTGAAAGAATTACTGGTACCTAACTTCACAGCTTAGGGTTTAAAAATCTTCTCTTTGGTTTCCAGCTGTTAAGTTTACTTTTGCACATATTCATTTAACACTTTAATGATTAACTTTCAGGCACTGCACATTTGTAACTGCAAGACCAGAATGATTTGCCATGAATTCAATTTGTCAATTGTAGGAAACCTGCTAGTGAGCCTGTGTTGCAAGTAGATTATTTCTTACGATGATTTAGTTGCAAAATATGATTGCACTCTTGAGAACCTGGAGCTCTGTAGTATCTTAAATGTTTTAGAAACACTTGTCATATGGAGAGATTTCCAGAATCAGCAAATCATCAATCAGCTGCAAAATAAACCACCCTTCAGAGGAACTGACTCTACTGGCGTGTGTTACATCAGTAATACCCATGCCCTTCTGTTGTACTAGGGACAGTAATGTATGCACATATAAATTCCTTCCAAGTCGATTGCAGAGTGTGGGTCTTAGAGGGAAGTAAGCTTGCTGTTGTGTAAATGAAACAGAACCCCAGCAAGATTACATCTGAGCTGGTGAGTGGAACGGTATGTGACTACCGGCTGCTTTTCGGCAACTGGAAACGTTTTACACTGTCAGGAATAGGTTTGTGTACAGCAAAGCACTTAAGTGTCCTTTAAACTTTTAAACCTAGGGGTAATCCAGGTAAAGGCAGTGGAATTACTTATTTTCAAAATTAATTTCATGCTCAAATGATTTGCTGACAAAGGTCATAATTACGGATGCCAAAGAAACATAACTTGGAGCAGATGTTAGAGAGCTCTCGCAGCGCTGAGTCCTGCTCTGCAGGTACCTGAGTGTAGGGCAGATAACGGTAAGAAGCTGAGATGGGCAAATACAGAGGTAAGATGGATTTGCCCTGAGGACATCAGCAGCATCTTAGGTGGTTCTTGGACAGTTTCCTTCTGGTGGGAGTGCGTTGCCCAGCTTTGCAGAGGGAGCAGAGCAGTTGTGGCTGGCGGGATGTTGGCAGCATCCCTGGGGATGTGGAAAAGGAAGGACAAAGCTCTTGTGTTTTAGAGAACTGGAGTTCACGATTCATTTCCCCACATCTTCATGATCTTTTTCGTCAGATTTATAACACAGCCTTTAACCAAGCAATATAAAAAAGGGAATATAGCAGGTTAGGTTGCCACCTTTTACTCCCAGTAAAAGTTCTTGTGATCATCAGTGGGTGAAATCCACCCCAGGCCATGATATAAGTCTCCACCTTAAACTCCCCTCAGGGGGACCTCATTGCAGCCTGCCAGTCCCAGAACGGAGCAAAGAAACAGGAGGGGAATCAACTTTTTCAAAGGGCAGACAATGGCAGGACAAGGGGGAATGGATTGAATCTGAAAGAGGGAAGGGTTAGATAAGATATTAGGGGGAAGTTCTTTACAGAGAGAGTGGTGAGGGGCTGGAACAGGCTGCCCAGAGAGGTGGTGGATACCCCATCCCTGGGGGTGTTCAAGGCCAGGTTGGATGGGGCCCTGGGCAACCTTGTGTAGCTCCAGGCCTGGAGGTTGGTGGCTCTGCCTGTGGCAGGGGGGTTGGAACTCTGTGACCCTTGGGGTCCCTTCCAACCCAGACTAGTCTATGATTCTGTGATTCTCTGATCCCCAAGTTCTCCAGAAGTTCAGAGCATCTCTGACTGTCCCCCTTGCATGTTTACCATGGAGACACAGTGTGAGGGATGGATTGGCATGTAATGCTCCATGCTGGAGGTCACTTTGAAAGCTTGGCTCCAGCACAGAGGAGCTTCCAGCAGCAGTCTCTCAGTTGGGAACGCAGGCAATAGGCACCTTTGTGTTTGGTGCTTATGTGACCTGTTACAACGAGGCTTCGGTGTTCAGAGGTCTTTTGTAATCTTTTTTGGTTAAAACATAATAAAAAATAGTATTCCTCTCTTCTGCCTGACCCTTCTGAATAGGAGCACTGATTGGTGTGCAAGTGAGGATCTGGCTGGATTAATTTAGCAGGAAACAACCCATTTCCAGTGCCAAAGAAAAGAGCTGACAAGGTTTGTTAATGAATTGACATGCTTATATACAATCAATGGCTGGAAATACAGATAGAGGAAACAAATGTAAACAAACACCAAAGAGAGGAACGGGACCTTTCAGAATATACTTGCCATTATAATTTTCTGCTGTAACTTAGCCAAAATACCGTGACCCCTGACTCTTTTATCTGCAAATGCTGGAGCTGGCAGCTGTACTGCAGCGTTTCAGCGTGAGCGGACAGTTGGGATTTCACTTTAATTGAAGTAAAAGTTTTGTGTTAATGGAAGTAACAGTTTTTTGCCTCCTGGACTGGTAAAGGTCAAATGGTCTACACCATGCTGACGTGTGAAGGTTCAGCTACCGCAGCTACAGTAATGATGGTATAAATCTGTAGCTCTAAGGGTAGGGGTGTTTGAGGTAGCTGTGTGGTATAAGGAGGGTGTATTTAATGTGGGCATTGAGATATCGAGGTTTGTTCTAGCATTGAATTGAGTATTAGCAAAAGCTGGTATTAGCAATGGTAGTGTGAGGTTGTGTGTTTGGGCCATGTTGTTTTGGAGCTGTGTGTTGGAGTGAAAGGTTCCAGCTCCATCAGTAGGAGCTGTTGCTTTCTCGATCTGTTTTTCCTTGCCTTATATAAATACACCAGAGAAGATATTTACATGCTGATAGAATATGCTGGAAGTGGAGAGTGTGACAAAAAGACTGGAGATCTTCTTGTGTCTGAATGTCATCATCTCTAACATGACCAAGCTGCTTCTCTTCCCATGTACCATAGAACAGCAGGGCAGTGAGGCTGTGTCCCAGGAGAGCATAGGATGTTCCGCACCAACATGCAGAAGAACATCTTCATGGTGAGGGTGACAGAGCCCTGGGACAGGCTGCCCAGGGGGATGTGGAGTCTCCTTCTCTGGGGATATTCCAGACCCATCTGGACACCTCCCTGTGCGACCTGTCCTAGGGACCCTGCTTTGTCAGGGGGGTTGGACTAGATGATCTCTGGAGGCCCCTTCCACCCCCTACGATTCCGTGATTCTGTGAGAGGAGAGGACTCTGTCCTGTTCAGAACCTGACCCCAGATCTGGGGAAGGATGTGGGGTCAGGAGAGCCAGCGCTGCCCTGTCTTTGCGCTGCAGCCTTCGCACTGGTGAAGGATTGGGGGAATGATCCCCTTTCTCAGATGGGAAAACTGAGATATGGGGAAGTTTAACATGTCTGTACATAAGGCAGAACTGCAGACCTTGTTCACATAGAAAAAGTCTTGACTCTGGTGGGCAGAACAAGCACCGTTTCCTCTGCATGGATGTTTTCCTGAGAAAAGTAGTTTCCCGGGCGGAATGGGTTGACCCCGTTGAACCAAATTAACACAAGGTTTTGCTTGTTCAAGTGTCTGTCTGTCAGGATGACCCTAGAGCTGTGCCTGCCAATTAAATATATCACAATAATGGAGAGGGAAATATGCTTGCTGGTGCAATAAAGTTTATAAAGCAGGGCCTGCTTTAGATTGTGCTCTCTAGATACACTGCAGCAGTAGAATATTTTCAGAACCATGTGCTAATCTCCCTTTGTGTGCAAGGCTTTCAGCATTTCATTGTAACATCGCTCAGCAGAGAGGTCAGGGAGGAGAGCTGGCTATCAGAAGACAATAGGAATGTGCGCTCCCTCCCTCCTGCGGGCGGGCTGGAGTCAGCTTGATCGGGATGATAACGGGCGCGCAGGCAAAATGCAATCATCTGGGACTGTAAAATAAATAATTACAGGAGAGACAAGAGATAAAAATGACTTTCTGGAAACCTTGTGCTCTCCTGCTGAGAGATGCCAGCCCACGTGGCGTGGAAGCATTGTGCGCCCGAGGAGCGGCGGCCTGGCAGCCAACGCTGAGGTTGTTTTGAGGGTTGGCAGGAGGAGTAGGGGTGCGTCCAGCTGGACCCGGGCTTTGCTTGCAAAGCTCCTGGGTGTTCTTCACGTGTTTCTGCTATCTGCTGCTTGGGCAGGTTTCAGATCGCTGTTGTTTGTTGGGGTTTTTGAATGTGTTCCTAAGGAGAGCGAGCAGTGTTTTCAGTAAGGAGGGAAAGGGGAGTGCTGAATTCGGCTTTGCATTGTCATGTTGCCCCGGTGTTACCTGCCGTGTCTGGTCTCCTTTTCACAACACATGTATGGATAGCAGGCCAAAGCCAAGAGGGTTCTCCTGCTTTTTATAAATATTTGTGGATATTGCTTTCTGGCTTCAGAAACAGGGGGAGGACTGTAAACGAGTTTTCAAGTTAAAATTGAGGCTGAACCTGCTTTTAATGAATTTTCCATTAGATATTTTCACTTTGATGCTCAGTCCCAGGAGTCCAATGTCTTTGTATAAGAGCAGATATGTGACAGTACGTCCAGCATCTCTCTTTTTACATCCAGTATCTCTCTTTTTACATCCAGTGGCATTTTGCTGGCACATGTTCAGTTCCTAGGACCTCGGTTTCTCCTGGAGGCTTTGCAGAGAGAACAGTGTTGCCTTCATAGAATTCTATAGGGAAAGATGCCAGCTATTTAATTTGCTTACAGTGTTCACTGTTCCATGTGTTTATTTTCGGGGGGTCAGTAAAGCGGAATACACTGCAGTACAGTTCCTCAGATGAATTCTCCGTTATTTTATGGTGCATGTGGAAATAAGTATTCAAAAGGAGCAGTTCAGTTCTGCTCACAATCCCTGCCCGGGAGCCAGATCCGCATCCCCAGCAGCCATGGGGCTGGGCACAACCCATGCCTCCCAAAACAGGCACTGGCTCCCCAGCTTTCCACTGACCTCTGCCAAACGTGGCCACATTACCTGCTGCAGACATTTCTGGTGATCTGCAGGGCATCCTTCCTAGAAGCATTAGCAGTTGATCCCCTTGTCTGTGTGTGGTTTCAGGGGTCCTTGCATTTGTCCTCCCAAATCACACTGCAAAACTCTCACTGATTCTCTATCGTGAATGTTGAGTAATGGGGTGTTGTGTCCATAGATGGCCAAAGTTATGCAAGACACACATTGATCTTCAGCATCTGAGCAATCATCCACCCAACCCTTCCTCTCCAACCCACCAAAGCACAAACTGCAAGGGAGAGGTACTCATTGTTTCCCCAAACCTCAGATATTTTAATATCTATATGACAGGTTGCTTCTGCTGTTGGCATCGTGGTCTGTTCAGATAATTGTACCCTTCCCTGAGTTTGCAGTGCTGGGATTTTAGCTGGTTGGTGGATATATCAAAAAGGAGGGAACAGCAGGACTAGGATGACCCGTGTCTTGGCAATACATGTCCATGTCACTGCAAACTGGAACTGGAAAGAAATCAAAACAGTTAAAGAAATGCAAACATTTGAGGTTCTTTTTAATCTTCTCTTATGTTTTGATATTGAAGATTCATATCCTCAAGATTTTCTGCTCCATTATAAGTTAAAAAATGAAGAAAAAATTAAAAAAGAAAAGAAAAAACAACAAACCAAACCCTTGATAACAGTGTCATCAGCCTGGTAAAATCCTACGGTCTGGCAGCCTTGCCATGCTGTGATCATGGAGTTTGGGTCCATGAGGTTCCTAGAAGACTTTTTTTCCCCTCTCCCCCTACAACCTGTCCCAAATGATTTTTGTGTTTTGAGGTCCTGGGGCATGGTCTTACATCATTTTAGCCCTAAAGGTAAGACATTTATGAAGAGCTGAACGTTGGAATATTTTTTTAAAAGGCTAAAGAGAAATTACTCATCCTGTTCTGTGAAGAGCCCATACCTTAGCTTCCTTTAAAATTCTCAGTCAGGAATCAAGTTCAGGAACTTCCACATAAATTTTGAACTAAACTGGCTCCCTTTACTCATTTTTCTTTCTTCCTTCTTTTTTTCTTTTTTTTCTTTTTTTCTTTTTTTCCTTTTTTTTTCTCCCCCTTTATCAAAACTCCTTAGAGAGGGATTTCCAAGTGCATATGACTTTCCATAGACAAAGTAGGGCAGCCCTCAGCACTTCAAGCTTCTCTGTTCTGTGCAGGTAACAGACCCCAGCTCTAAATATATATGGGTTCTCTTGTCCCACCAAATACAGGGAAAAGAGGAGGGCTGGCAGGAGGAAGAAGTCAATGCCCCACGTCGACAGGAGAAGAGTAGGATCCCTAGGTGTTTCTTTGGACACGATCTGATTCAGCATCCCTGATGTAACGGTTTCTTTTACGTTCTTTCGCGAGAGGCGTTATGTGAGTCAGGCAGCAGGCATGTCTGCAGAGCCGTTCGCTGAGAAAGCTCTTCCTCTGCATCCACTTGTGGCAGGTTTTTCTCTTGAAAATAATAAAGGAAAGGAAAAGAAGAAAAAAAAAAAAGAAAAAGAAGAAGGGGAGGGGAAGAAATTAAGAAAGAAAGAGAAAAAGCCAGATGTAAGGTACTTAAGGACAAGTATCTTCTATATAGGGCTGGATTCAGAGGAGAAGCAGATACTTTCCTGGATGCTAAATTTGAGGCTCTTTCCAGAAAATGTCAGTTCCTGTCCAAGTGACAGAGCAGTTTCTCAGGGCTGCAGAGGATGGCAGGAAGCACTGAAGAAATAAATACCCGCTTGCAGAGCACAGTGGGGTGGGAGCGTGTGGCTGGGAGGTGCTCACGCCATGTCTCCAGCCAAGTCAGCTCACCTCCCCACCACCAGCTGCCCAGTGGGGGAAGTAGGGCTCAAGGTATTTATTTATTTCATTTCCCTCAAGTAGGAGCCTCGAGGATTAATTTGTTCACATTTTGAAGATGAAAAGCTGCATATGAGCACTAAGTATTGCAATATCAGCCAAGAGGGGATGATTCAAAAAGCAGAGTCTATATGAAGAGTCTGAGTGTAGAGGAAATACATATATGGAAACATAAGCTTGGCAACAGGGCACTTTTTTTTCCCCCCCCTCTTTGATGTCTGGCCTCAGTAATCCAGACAGATTCCTACAAGAAATTGGTCCAATTTATTTCTGTGCTTTTATCTTACTACCTGCTACTTGTTCATCTGAAGTAGCTATGTAGAAAGCAGAGTACCTGGCTGTGTGGATCTATGCTTTCTGTGTGAGTAAGGTAATTTGAGTATGCTGTAATACTCCCCCTAAACGGGACTGTTCTTGGCAATTTGTGCTTCTCGAGTCCTCTCGGGATGAGAGCAGAGCTTGCCTGTTCCTTCCTCTGACCCACATATTTGCACTTTCTCAGTGGTGCTTAGTCCAGTAAAAGCACACTGTCCTCTTCCTATCTGATGCTCCTTTTTCCCCCCATAAGGAAAAAGAGTGTTATGTTCACTTACAGCTCTAGTTCCTATTCAGTTCCAAGGCAGTCTCTATCACATGACATATTCTGTCTGACTGGCATGCTGGTATCTGTGTTTGGCTAGGGCTTATGTGTAAAATGATCATATCTTATTAATTTTTAATACTTTTTTTCTGTAAAAAGAGAGAATAAGAGGAAGTCTCCATCTCCTGTCAAAGGAAGTAAACTTTCAGCTTCAGAAAAGTTATGTCTGACATTTAGAAAGAAAGTAAAGCAAGCATCCTTGTCAAACTTCATCAGAAATACATATATGCAGCCCACTCTGACTTCAGGGGAATGGTTCCTGATTTACATGAGAAAAGAATGTGATAGGTATGAATGTTATTTTCATGCTGAATATTAGAAAAAGGGAAAAAAAAAACCCAAACCCAACCCAAAACCTGAATGGGAATTAGGAAATAAAAGTAGAGGTATTTTGACAACTTAGCCTTTGTAACATCTCTGAAAGCCTTGGAAAGAATAGTTTTCTTTACATTATGTACAGCCCCTCGAATATAGCCTCGAATTTTTGTCTGCTTCCATCACTAGTGTTGATGTGATTTACAGGCAGGGTCTGCCTCTTCTTCACACCACAGGTCCTTGCTTGCACTTTGTCCTCTCCATCTCTTCCCCTTCCAAGTGATGGGCAAAGCAAACTCCACGTTCTCTCTGCTGCCCCCCCCCAAATGGTTTATTTTTGTTATAATTTAATACTAAGGCACTAAAATGCCTTATCAGTTTTGAAACAGCGGTCTGGATAATTCCAAGCAGATGTCTCTCTCTCTTTAATCACAACATCAGTTATTTCTTGGTCAGTCTTGATTAGCTGATTCTTACATAATGAGAAAGTATAGTTAATGGCCACTTATATGTGGGTTGAACACGCTGAAAAGAACAGCTTAGCCCCTTGAGAACAAGAGGCTGATGAGCCAGTAAAATCAAGCTAAATGGAATGAGTCTTCATTATGAGTCATTAGAAAAGATGACGCTTTGGCTAACAGATGAAATATCTTTGATGAAGACCAGTTGTAAAAGCACAACTTAATGCTTAATAAATGTATTGGGATGACTCATAAATTCAACGTACACATTTGTTTCTTTGCAGTACGTGTCAAGTCCGGTGCAACACCATTTCCTGTATTAGATGCTTCCCCTGGCTGGATTTGGGCTTTAAAAAGGACACTTGCAGTCATTGGTTGAAAGATGACTGTATGATAACTTGGCAGAGGATACAACATGAAAATCAGAGTATTCAGACCCACAGCATTTGGCTGGAAAATGGGCAAATCACCCATTATGGACTGGCTAGTGCCCGTTAGGTGTATCGCTGATTTGATTAGATCTGAAAGTCATCTAGTTGGAGGTTGGATTGGTGGAAGCTACAATAGTTTAACTTGTTCTGCAGACCCATTGGATAGCTTGTGTGGTTTTAGTTGGACAAATAAAAATCTAATTTATGAAACACCAGGGATTTTGAATGCTACACAAGAAATGAAAAATAGAATATATCACTTATCCCTACATGAACAGCAAAAAAAAATCCCAGTACAAAGCAGATAATGTCACATTATCAGTTGAGTGATAGTGCTTACGTAGCATAAAATCCAGAAATGATTGTAATGTAAATGTTTCTGAAACAAAAATGTTTGGGGAGCAGAGAGGAGAATGTGATAGGGAGATTTTTTTTTGTTTGTTTTGTTAAAGAAGTAGGTGGCTATTAGTGTAATCTGAGAATAAAGCAATCAAAAGCAAGTAGCTTCTCTTTTCACCACCATTTGATTTGAAGAGTAGTGCAGTCTTGGTCCATAGAGGAGTTGCATCATCTTTAAAAGTTTTCATCACTTTCTTTTTTGGATGTAAATTATGGCAAATCAATGTCCTTCCAGACTGCTGTGGGGGTAATGCTCAAGTAGGGCAGGTCTCTCACTTTGAATTTAGAGGTGTAATGATTTGGTATAATGACCTTTTTTTTTAAGAAAAAAAAAACAAATCACAACAAACACTTATTGTTAGATATTTGTATTTAGTGTCACCCACTTATTACTTTTTAATATGAAGTGTTGTTATTTTCAGAAAAAAATACGGATTTTTAAATACAAATTTAGAGGAGTATTATCAAAATTGCAACCAGAAGTTCTTTGAGAAGAGGCACAGGTCACAGAATCACAAGGTCAGAAAAGACCTTTAAGATCATCGAGTTTTCCTTTAGCTCAGCAGTTCCTGGAAGAAAAATACTTACCACTGTCTAGGCACTATCACAGGGTGTGCTTTATTTTGCTGTTTTCTAGGGGGTGAATTAATTTGTTTCATTTCTGCACTTCCTTATAGTTTAATTCAGATCCATGGTGCAGTCCCAAAGACATTCTGTCCTTGCTACAGCAAGACTGACATTGTGATGGACCTAAAATCCTTGTAATAATAGGAAGTGATACACTTGCATCTTCAGTTTTCTTCCAGTGCTTGTGCTGGCATCGCCTTCTCCTCCCTCCCTCCCTGGCTGGACATGCCCATCACAGCCCCCACCAGTGCGGCCCAAGGTGTTGGGGTCCAGCAGTGAGTCACTAGCAGCAAAAGGGCCAGC
Organism: Zapornia atra; assembly: GCA_013400835.1. NCBI lineage: Eukaryota > Metazoa > Chordata > Aves > Gruiformes > Rallidae > Zapornia > Zapornia atra. Next base: position 128,708 of record VZTU01002642.1, on the reverse strand, counting down.
AGCAAATATATATCTTTAATAAGTAATGAATTCACTTAGTAGGAAAGGGCAGGGTAGAGAATGAATTGTTTAACAGATTAATGTGCATGTCTTTTATATTTTATAAACCTCTTAAGTCCCTGGTGTGCTGAGCCAGGTTTTGTTTATGTACATGGAAACACGAAATCTTTTCCAGTCCCTGTGCAAATAACACAGAATTGGACTTCATTACATTGGCTAATTTAACAAGTCCTTGGAGGCCTTTTGTTACTCAGTATTAGAGGAGGAGCCACAAAGCCCAGAACTGCTGCACCAGCACAATCTCTTTGAATGAAATAATCTTCCTTGCCTTCTAAGCTGTCCATGAAGGGTTTGCCTGTGAGGCTTGAGTTCACAGGGACCAAAGATTTGGGGCAAGACCCACGTTTCATCTGGGACCATGTGAAGTGGTGCTGAGGAAAAATGTTGTCAGATGTGAGGGAAAAGTTCTTCCCTGAAAGAGTTGTGGGGCTGTGGAACAGGCTGCCCAGGGAGGGGGGTTGAGTCACCAACCTTGGATGTGTTTAAAAGATGGGTAGATGAGGTACTTAGGGATATGGTTTAGTAGAGGACAGGAATGGTTGGACTCGATGATCTTACAGGTCTTTTCCAACCTTGTGATTCTGTAAGCAGCAGGCAAGAGCCCTGATGGCAAGCTCCAGTCCAGGTTCCTGCTGCAGTTTCCCAACAAATAGTTGGAAGCATCCAGTTTTGTTGAAGCTATGAGCTTAATGAAGGATTTGGAGATCTTTTCTTTATAATAAAAAGCATTAAAATTCTAAAACTGGGAATTTATTTCTCTCTCCTAACTGGTGGATAATCACAGGTGCTGAGAAGCAAAGCATTTTAAACTGCTGATATTATTGCTACCATGCCTGTTAAAGAGAACTAAGGCAAGCATTGCATAAATATTTGAATAGCTTTTTAGAATATTTCTTTAGAAAATGTTTAAAGAGCTACCTAATGTCAGACAGGGATACTTCCTGTATCCCTGTAAACCCTCGCTAATTCTCTTTTGATGGCTTTATTAACATTATTTAATTGAATATTGATACATTTAGCAGCCCTTTAAGCAGCCTATTTTATTCAGGTTTTACACTCACATATTGATAAGTAGCACAATGTCAGAGCATCGATTAATTGCATCTTTGCTTAATTCTATTTGAACTAGTTCAACATGAAAGATGAAATGTAGCTACAGGAGAGCTCTCTTTTTTTGATCAACTTAAAGTATTTTATATGCATAGCTTGTACCACTTAATTTAGGTTCATTTAAATTCCCAGTATGCCCAGTTAGCATGAGTACGATCACACTCTCAGAGCTAGGGGGGTCTAAATGTTTTACTCTGTGAAATGTTCTGTCTTTTATCTCTTCTGTTATGAATAATTTACTTGTTGGTACAGCTTCAGAAGTGAATCCTGTTCTGCAAAAGCATATATATTTTACTGAGAAATGTAAGTATTACAGTGATATTAGCTTTCTCCTTGGAAACTGTCCTTACAATATTAGAAGTCTGCAGAGAGGTGGATGCCTTGTCTTGTGTTTCTTGGCTTAATAGCCAGCTGCTTTGCTTGTATACCTCCACAAGAGACACTGGCATTGCCATACATATTTCATCATAACGTGGTTGCTTTTCTCATCTCAGATGTTCTTCTTTGCCTTTTTTTTTTATGTACACATTTCTTACAAAGTTCAAGCAGGGTGAAAATCGCTTCAAGAGCAGAGGTGCTCTGGAAGATCCCATAGTGTACCAAAACCACAGCCCAAGGCCGGGCTTTTGCCATTGCCAGTTTTTGCTCAGGCTTTCTGTGCTGAGATGAAATTCATAGTTTTCCTAATATTTACTCACTTATTCTTAAGACAATTAGAGGTGTAGCACGTTTATTAATTCATTATTATATCCATTCACAACATCAGCTGAAACTATAGTATCCCCTGTGCTCGTGTGGCCTTACCAAGTAGGCTTTGAAAAGGCCATCAGCATCTGAGAGGTCAAGCAGAGCGGGATGTGTCCTTTCTTATTTTCAGTTCAGCAGGAAAACATTCCCATTTTTGGCAGGAGATATAGAAGGAGAAAATCCTTCTTTTGTTGGCTTTCCCATAATCCTCTTGGTATGGAGGGTATGGATCTTCCATGCAGGTAGACTATGGGGAGAGCATTCTACCCACAGCGCTACATGTTTTGCAGAAGACTCAGATCCTGAGATCTGATCTCAACTCTGTGGACTTTGCCAGGTTTCCTGAAGATGATGCAAGGGCAGGTATGCTTGTGAAACTTCAGCTGATGATAACTGAGATCTCTGAGAGCTGCAGATGCCATAATTGTGTAGCACTGCATAGTTTTTTGAGAAATCCACGCATTTAGGTAACTGCAGTCTCTGGCCTGAGCTCTTCCTTACCTGAAGATGGAAAGGAATCTTAAACTTCAGCCAGATGCAATTTCCTCCTCCTTGCTTTATCTAAAGGGATCACCTATAAGCCTGCTACTGCTCGTGACAGTTGTCTTGAGTAGTACTCTGACACTGCTGTGAGACTGTGAGACATGGCATGGCACTCATGCTTTATTAGAAGCATTGGAGGAGGAACATGAGACAGGACTTGCACATTGGTTACACATGAGTCAGAGCTCCGTTTTTTTAAGGAAATGTGTTAAGCAAATGTGTTAAGCAAAAACTGAACAGAAATGCATCTCCATTTGGATGTAGATCGATAATTCACTTCAGTCATGGGGTGAATCAGGATCCAGTTAGGCCTTCTAGCGCTCCGTGTTGTTAGCAGAAGCGTATTTGACGTGAGTTAAGTAAGTGGGAATAACAGACACAGAGCAGAAACTCATTAAATGAGGCTGTCATGTTCTTTCTTTAACAGTTGCAGAGAGGCAGAGATAGAGAAACAACGTGGTGGGGTAGTGACAACAGAGTGTGAGGGAGGAACTGGATGTGGACAGAAGGCAAAATTGAGATGGGCAAGTCTTATGTGGAAGGAGGAGTAGGACTTGTATCATCACTGCTGATTTAGGGGAAGGGGGAGAAATGGACACCCCCTTTGCTAAATGTAAAGAGGTCAGTAGGAAAAAAAACCCTACAACTTGCTACTTTTGATATGATAGAGGGAAAAAGGTAAAAAGGGTTTATGAAGGAGAGCTAAAGGTAGCGGAGAAATTGTGATTAACGGTCTGATAATAGTGAGGGTAAGGAATCTGGGGGGATTCAGTCACTGATTGCAGATGGGTTTGGTGATGCCATGAGATCATGGAATTAACTCACCCAGCTTTCACATGCAAGAACTCGTGCTGTGAGGTGGGTCCCAGGAAGGCATGAAAAGAGGCTGTGATTGCAACCTGGCTTACGTAACGCAGCACATATGCCATCTAGTTCTCCATCCTGCACACCACTTCTTGCTTTTCACAGCAGGCAGAGGAGCACTAGAGAGACAGACATGTGTTTTGTGGCAGAGAAGAGATCGGCTCAGGTAAGCTGTTTGCATAGGAATCTTCTAGGGAAAACCTTTTTGGCACAGCAGGCTTCCACGGGAATGGAGTCACTGTGGTGAGCCCTGGAAGTCAGGAGGTCACGTATGCATGCAGCTGGACTCCTGAAACTTGTTTTGGTTTTCACTCCTGGAGGGATTCTGAGAGTAGGATTTATTAAGAAGGGCTCATTGCAATCTGGAGATAAAGAAAATTTAAGATAATACCTCAGTTCAAGCAAAGGGAGAATGTAAAGTATGTGATTGACAGAGCAGATATTGATGGGACTCAAATATACAAATTAAGTCTGGAAGTTGCACATCAGGTACATGGTAGAGTGCCCAGCAAGTATTGGGAAGAGGATGTAGGGAAGCTGTCTTTCCCCATAGGAAATTATGTCAGGAATGAGGTATAAGGAAGCCAACACAACATGATCATTCCTGACTAAGAATTGTACAGGAAGAATAGGTTAGGTCAAGGGCACACGTTACTCATTTGAGGTCATCTTAATTTGTAAAGCTGTAATAGTGTCAACCATAACCAATTCTTGCCTGTTCTCTACATCGTTATTTTCAGTTGCTGAAATAAAAATGATGTTTGTAAAGAAAAGTTTTAGAAAGGGAGACAACAAGCAGCAATGGGAGAGAATGAGCTGGTCACAGGATACATTCTTTGCTTTACAGAACTTATGTTAAAAACTAGTGGAAAATACACCATAGCAGAGAAGTAAAATGAAACTTCAGAGACTTGAAAATTGCTGATTCTATAATAATCTGTAGTTTTTAATCCTGTCTGGGATCCTGAAGGAACAATTTTAATGATACCAGAACTGGCCAACTGCTTTTGATTCTTGAAGCTTGTATAGAAGAAGCAGCAACTCTGTTTTCTATAGAAAAATAGAAAACCTTATATAGAGGAGGGATAGAAATATAGGATTCAGGAGCATGGGAGTTTCTCAAATAGAGCATAGACAGGACTTGTTGCATCTACTAGCAAATGAAAAAAGACTTGGCAATGGTGTTGAAGTGCTTTCCAGTCAAGGAAAAATTAGGAGCTTTCAAGCTGAGAAAGAAGTTTAGGATGAGATTAAAGATTAAGTACTAAAATAGCCCAATTTGGAGCTTGGGTACGGTTGTGTTTTGTGTCAGCTGCATGTGTTGGGTTCAGAGGAGAATGGCAACTCCAGTCAGACACACGTAGAGAAGAGCTGATGTACTATTCAGATCTTTTAGCGAAAGTCAATTTTAATTTATTTCTGTGTATTACTAATGTCATTGCATGAATCATTGCAAAAGATATGGAGATGAGAATAAAAAAAAAAAGGTTAAATTGGAAAGGCCTAGTATTTTTTCATACCTTGTCAGTTATGACATTTAATCTTAATTGTGTCTGAATTTGACTGATTTTCCAATTGCCTGAGTTTAGCAAGAGTTATGTTGTTGCTAGGACACAGCTACTTCATGTGATACATCTATCATCACCATAAAAGAAAGATTTTAAAGGCTGATCCTTATATTTACACTCACGAGTATATTTTGAGCAGCAGCATCCTAAACACAGAAGCACCCATAACACCCTTACTCTGAGATAAAGGCATCAAGCTGTGGCTAAGAAATTTTTCCCTGTATTTTTAATCTCTGCGTGGATAAATAGGAAAGAGGGAGCATGCTCTACCCTGGTCCTCGTTTCTTGTGATCCCTTAGTCATGGGTTGTTTATCGTTTTCATGCTCTCAGTAGTGAGTTTGATTTGTTCTGTTTCTGTTCTGCTGCATGTGGAAGGTATCCTAATCCCATTCTCCTCTGCCACCGATTCGTTTCCTCCTTTGGAAAATTCATCATTGTGTTTTAAGAGGAGATGCAGATGCTCTGCTGGGTGTCTTGGTATTTCTTATTTTATTATTGTCATGACATCAAGGTATTTGCTGTGTGAGTCCATATAAGAGCCTGAGCCATACTTGTAGTAATTCTAGTCTGTATTGCAGGTACTAATTATATAATGGTGACTTCCAAGGCCAACTCTTTAATGTTTTTATGGAAAGATTTGAGACTGATTTTTCATGAACTGAAAGTCTCTATCAGCTACACTGTGCTCATTTCTGGCACTCTTACCCCTGAAAGGTGACAGTGAGGTCTCTGTAGATCCTTGTCATGTTTGATTCATGTCCCAAAAGCCCACAGAAGCTCTGCAGGCACCTTGGGTGTATAATCCCTCCCCATAGCTATAGTAAATGAACCCTGACACTGTTAAATGGTTTGAACTATTGATACCTGCAACCCAACTGTTACAGCATGTCACAGCTCTGGATGCATTTCAAGAACCAGTGCCTTGCCCTTGGTGACCTGATGGTTGTTTTTTTTTTAGTCCTGAGAGAAAAGTAACATCAAAATGGGCTCATTGAGACTCGTCTATTAGTTAGGAGGCCTCCAAGTTATGGCTATGTTTCCCTGTAAGTCCACACTACATCCTGGCCACATGATGAACTAGCCTAGTCACATTTACTATCACTACACGGTGAGTAAATATGTAGGATGGCAGCATGGTTGCAGTAGTGAAGCTGAGAAACCCTTTGCCATCCTGTTTTTCTGTCCCAAAGACAGGCATTTCTGGAAAAAGTCTCTAGGACGTACTTTTCTCTCCTGGAAAAATACTTTGAGACCCCACCTGCAGCACTGCATCGAGCTCTAGGGTCCCCAGTACAGGAGAGATGTAGAGCTGTTGGAGCACATCCAGAGGTAGGCCATGAAGATGGGGCTGAAGCACCTCTGCTATGAAGACAGGACGCAAGAGTTGGGCTTGTTCATCCTGGAGAAGAGAAGGTTCCAGGGTGACCTAATTGTGGCCTACCAACACTTAAAGGGGTCCTACAGGAAACTGGGAGAGGGACTGGTCACCAGAGAGTGCAGGGACAGGACAAGGGTCAATGGCTTCAAGCTGAAAGAGGGTAGGGTTAGATTAGACCTTAGGAAGAAATTCTTTACTCTGAAGGTGTTGAGGCCTGTTGCTCAGAGAGGCTGTGGAGCCCCATCCCTGAAGGTGTTCAAGGCCGGGTTGGACGTGGCTTTAGGCAACCTGGTCTCGTGAAGGTGTCTCTGCCTGTGGCAGAGGGGGTGGAACTTGATGGCCTTTGAGGTCCCTTCCAACCCAAAGCATTCTGTAATTCTAAGAAAACATTTAGCCATTCAGTCACGAAATATCATTAGTATAACAAAAATAGGATAGCTGGACCAACCACTCAAGTTAAGAACTTACTTGAAGTACAGGGTGTGGGGCTCCAAAATAGTAATGAATTTAAACTGAATATGGCACAGAATTTTACCTAGGAAACAAGAGGGCCACTTAGAGCACGTTTCAACATTTACTTTCCTGGCTTTAGTGAGAATTTTATTTCAGAACTGCTAAAACTTTTGCTTGATATCAGCTTTTTTGTTGGAACTTAATGTTTCAGCATAGCAGCACAGCGCAAGGCCGTAGCGATGCGTTACGAGAAATGTTAAAGTGTCTTTCAATGTGCAGAGTTCATGAAAGAAGTCTGAAATTTATGATAGTGACTATTTTACTAGGGCCATTTAGGACTGTCATTTGCATGAAATTAAAGATGGTCTCTTATAAATTTATGTATGAAGTTCTGACAATCCACATCATTTCAGAGACAAAGATTTAGAATGTGATACTGGAATAACACTTGGCAGATATATTGCTAGATCAAAGTCTGTTGATATTAATATGAAATCTCAGTTTTCTTTATCTTTTATAAGAGACTTTTTTTCTTTTTTTCCTTCTTTTTTCTTTTTTTTTTTTCCCTGGAGCAGCCTCCAGTCATCAGTGGTTCAGCAGGATTTTAGCACACCCTAAACAGAGAAGGGTAGAACACTCTTTTAGCACTCTTTGCTGCTTGATGGGTTTAAAAGGTTTCTCCAAATGGGCACTTTTGAGGTGAGAATTCAGTGCACAAGGAAAAAAAAACCAAACCCAAAAAACCTCCATTATCCAATATGAAAGCTCGATATGCCAAAAGAACAGATAGACATTTAATGATGTACAGAGAAGCTCTTGTGCTTTGAGGGTGGAGTAGCATGTAGGACCATAATACAAATTCAGATGCCATGATAGAATGTAAGCAGTAATGTTGCATGCCAGAAAATAATAAATGGATGATGTTCTGCTAATAAAATACGCTCATGTTATCACCCTTGGCTAGCATTACTGACTTAGCTTGGGTTTTGTATTAATTATTGAAAATTGTGTTTTTTGTGCTCCCCAGAAGAGTGCTTTATCATTACAAATGCAGCTGACATCTTGCAGCTGCCAGCACCTTTTTTTTTTTTAACAAATTCCATTTTTTTTACTTCTTTTGTGGTTTAATGTATGCTTCCACTTGCCAGAATGAGGCAGTGTTAGAGTATGAGACTAAGGCATGGCAGGGGCAGGCAAAGTTAAGTAGCATAAATTAGGCAAAGCTGAAAAATAAGATCAAGGAAGCTGGTAGATTAGATCTGTCATTGACATAAAATCAATGACCCGATTTATCTGAGCCATATTGATTTATAGTATATGGTGATCTTGTACAAGTAGTAGAAAAAACCCATAGTAGAGTAGATGTAATGACCTAACGTTCATTGTTAATGATTAATTGACCTAATGCTCATCTTTGTTAATGAATTTGCAGTCGTGATTTCTAAAGGTGTCCATAATCCTAGAATCATAGAATCATAGGGGTTGGAAAGGACCTCCAGAAATCATCAGGTCCAACCCCTCTGTCAAAGCAGGCTCCCTAGCTCATATTGCACAGGTCGGTGTCCAGACGGGGCTGGAATCTCTCCAGAGAAAGAGACTCCACACCCCCTGGGCAGCCTGTCCCAGGGCTCCCTCACCCTCACTGGGGAAGAAGTTCTTCCCCATGTTGGTGTGGAACTTCCTGTGCTTCAGCTTGCAGCCATTGCCCCTTGTCCTGTCCCCACAGACACTGAAAAGGGGCTGGCCATTTTCTCCTGCATCCCATACTTAAGATATTTATAAACATTAACAAGGTCTTCTTCTCTCCAGGCTGAACATCCCCAGCTCACTCAGCCTTTCCTCACAGGGGAGATGCTCCAGGCCCTTCATCATCTCCGTAGCCTCCTCTGGACTCTCTCCAGGAGATCCCTGGCTTTTTTATCCCAGGGAGCCCAGAACTGGACACAACACTCCAGGTGGGGCCTGACCAGGGCAGAGCAGAGGGGGAGGATCCCCTCCTTTGACCTGCTGGCCATGCTCCTCTTGATACCCCCAGGATCCCATTGGCTCTCTTAGCCCCCAGGGCACACTGCTGGCTCGTGGCCACTCTGTCATCTACATAATGTCATTGATGGTCTGTAGCCATGAGAGGCAGTGGCCTCCTGACTGACTCCTCGCAGTGTGATTGCTCTCTTCAAGTGTCTCTGGCTACTAACCTGGTCACATGTGAAGACCTCTGCATCGTGACGTGGTCAGCAAAATAGGCTCAAGGCATCTAGGTTCATTCCTATAGCAATTAAACCCACAATAAATCACGGGGTGTTTACACAATGTAACTATCTCTATAGTTACAGAACGTAACTATAATGAATGATTTCCAGAACATCTGGATGGATGGGGATAATGAGATGCAACTGTAATTTATCTGGATGTGACTGTACTTAATTTATGATTGCTATTATATCTAGAGGATCATCTGTAGAAATATTGTTTCAACGCAGTGCTTCTTATTTTTAAATGTTTATTTTCATAGCAACGTAGGACTTCCTCTATCATATAGAGGTAGATGGGTAAGTACAAATGTCTCCAGATAATCTATGTTTTCAGCTAGCAAATCTGTTGCTGATGAGGGGATCAGAAGCAGTGGCAATACCTTTGATCTCTCCTGCTGTCCTCCTGTGGCACAGCAGAGTTTTATGGCTTCTGGGCTTCTTTTCTGAAGGCTTTTGTTTTATTACGAGATGCTGGGAATTTCTCAACCAGAGATGAATGGAAGTGATGTTACATACACCTTTCCAAAGTGAACATTTATTACCAGGTGATTCCTTCTAGTCCTACATTCCTGTGATTCTTTCACAAACTATTATGTCGGGGTTTTATCAAGCAACGAGATAATTTAGTCATTTCAGGGTGGAAATGTAAAGATCAGGGACCTGCTCTTTATATCAGTTCAGATGAGTGAACTTTACATCTTCCCATCAGTTCAGTTGGGTAAACTTTCGTGGCCTATATAATTAGAATAATATCTAGGCATATTAAGTGTTAGGCTCCCTGAAAACAAAGCTACAATCCATTTTTAATATCTAATGAGGAGGTATTATCTGCTGAGTAGAAAATACTATTTCATCAGGTGCAAATTATCCATAGACAGTGCTTTAAAAATCCTGTCAAGTGTTGACATCTTGTTTTTTTTCAACTTGTCTTGAGCTTAACTCATCAGAATATCATTGAGGGCCTCACCTTGGATTGCAAGGGAACGTGCGTGCAGGATTTGATTGATACTGTAGTATGGATCAGTGCTAATGATGTTAACACAGAAAGATGAGTCAGAACAAATATTAAATTATTTTTGTGTTCCTGCTTGCATCCGTGCAAGTCTTGTGCAGCGCAGTGAATGATTTCTTCAGGGGAAAAATATCTTTGAACATGGTGTTGGATCAGTTCCCTGCAATCTGTCTAAGTCGAGCTTTCAATATGATTTTCAAGCACAATTCTTTGAGGAAAGTATTTGACCTAGTAGATCATCATATTTCACTGTCACAATTATCATTCCCCTGATAATTAGCCATGTTTATCTAATTTAAAATGTTCTGTTGTGCTATTCCTCACTGGTAGGAAGCTGATACTTTGGAAATGCAGTTCTGGCAGGGGATTATGTGACCTCTGAGGTTGAACCTGCAGTTTTATGTCCACCCGCTCATTAAGTATGGGATGCAGGGGGAATTGGCCAGCCCCTTTTCAGTGGTCTGTGGAGATAGGACAAGGGGCAATGGCTGCAAGAGAGCACAGAAGTTCTGCACCAACATGGGGAAGAACTTTTATCCCCAGTGAGGGTGAGGGAGCCCTGGGACAGGCTGCCCAGGGGGTGTGGAGTCTCCTTCTCTGGAGAGATTCCAGCCCCATCTGGACACCGACCTGTGTGCTCTGTCCTAGGGACCCTGCTTTGGCAGGGGGTTGGACCTGATGATCTCTGAAGGTCCCTTCCAGCCCCTACGATTCTGTGATTCTCCAGACGTCTCTTTGGGGGTTGACCAAGTGGTCTGAGGTATTGTCCTTAGTGCAGGGCCACCCCCTCCCTGGGGATCGTGTAGGGACAGAGTGGGGAACACAGCCTATGCACGTACAGTGTAGCATGTTTGTCTTAAGTCAGAGCCTTGCAGGGGGTGCTGGGCTCTCTCTACACCAGAGAAGTTTGTCATTAGATTGGGGACCTCGGTGTATAGCGTTACTGGAAGGACGTGGGTGTCAGTACATCAGTGATACACAGTGTGATGTGATGATGTGCTGGGCCAGAATGGAAAGACTTCCACGAAGGCTTTGGAAATCAGGGCCTGATCTCCATGGCAGTTTTGTTATGGCTTAGGGAGATTCGGCAATTGTATGCAGTTGCCAATCTAAAGTGGTTTGGAATCCAGAGTTTTAATTTGTTCCTTTAGCTGAGAAGTTTTTCTAACGTAGCTGTAGCTGAGCTCTCAAGCATGCGAAAAGGCAGAGCGTGAAAAAGGCTTGGAAGAAGCCCCAGCTGTTTAGCAACCAGGCCGAATCGTCAGCTGTGAATCCTTTCGCTTGCCTACAGAGGAAATAATATCAGATTAATAAATGAAGCATTCAGGGCCTGGGCTGGGAGGTATGCAGGATGGAGTAAGGCATGTCCTAGGCAAAGGCAGACTCAGGCTGTAAATGGAGCTAAGAAACCCTCCGAGTCTGAAATGGTGCAGGCTGTGTTATAACCTGATTTTTCAGGGAATTAAAAATTGATCCTTTTAGGGACTGATACTGAATTGTTGACACTTGTACGTGTCCTCCAGCAGCTTTTGTATCTACGTGAGACTTGTTACTCTGCACTCTGAAGTATCTTGATCTAACTCTATTATTTCTTTTGAAGAAAACTTGTTACAGTGAGATGCTCTGAACGACTGGGATGGCAGTAAAGATGCATTTGCTGCTTATTTGAGAGTGTCACAGTTAAACTCTTATTCCCTCAAGGATTTTTCTCCAGATCATACAAACCCCAGCCAGGGCAGTAGTACTGACTTCCCTGTTTTGCTTGTAGAGACTCAGAATTATTCCTCTTTCTCCAGGGATCACAAAGAATCAGTGACAGAGTATAAAGCCTGTGCTTGAGATTTTCCAGTACTGACCTACTTCTTCTCTCATTAAAATCACTTGGAGCTTTACCATTGACTTTTCAGGCAGAGTTAGGCCAATCATCTGTGCTAATGAAATTGCTTTCCAAAAAACTTCTCCGGTAGTTGTGTCCAACAGTTCCAAGCCCATGGGTCATAATAGGATTTCAAAAGTACTGAGGAGTCCATCAGCATAGAGCAACGTGTGTCCTGGCCCTGGGTGGCTCAGATTTACATCTCGTAGGTTCTGGCAGGAAGGAGAAACCACAGGGAGAGCCCATCACAGAAGAATCTGCTTCATTTGGCTCTGGGGTTTCCCTCTTCAGGTCTGGTGGAGTGAAAGCATCATGTAGAGGACCATGGCAGGAATAGGGATGGGGGCTGATTTGCACGTGGTGTGGGGGTTGCAAATAGCAGGTAGCTCCAGAACATCCATTGCTTCAGGAATTCTGTTGTGCAAGCTTTAAGCATTTAGGAATAGTCTTCCCCCACCCCATAATTCTCCTGTAATTTATACCACAGCTCAGGGTTTCTCACTGTCTGTGCCCTCAGTAGCTGGGAGAGCTCTGCCAGAGGAGCACAGGCACAACGAAAGGGGGTTTTCTTTTAAGAGTCAGTGGATCAATGCATACCCTTAAGAAGGAGATTTACCTGGGTCAGGTTTTTCCTCAAGTATCTAGAGGAAATGCTGAATAAGCATAACAGCCTAAATGGATGGAAGCCCTATTTTCCTAATATGAAGGGTAGAATCAGAGCCAGGGATTTGGTTTGGGTCTGAAATGAACTCCAGGATGTAAAGCTGAGACCAAAAGAAAAACAGAATATTAAACTGTGTGCTTTAATGAATACACTGTCTGGAATACTACACAGAAAAGAAAAACTCTGGATTTTTTTCATTTTTGGGGGGTTGGTGTTGGTTTTTTGCACAGTTTAGCAGTTAGAGTTCTGTCAGAGGAAGACTCATGCATTCAGATAATTTAAGGAGATAAAATATTTTGTCAAAGGAGAAAAAAAACAAAGAAAAAGATGATCTGTCCAAAATTTTTTGTGATGAGCCTGTGAAAGCCTGGAAAGCAGCAACAGTGTGCCCTCCAGTGACAGGAGCTGCTACAGCAGCGAGGATGACAGTCTTGGAAGTTCTCTGGGGACTTCTTGATCCAGGGAAGCTCGGAAAGTTAAAATGAATTAATCAGAAATAGAAAGTTAATGCAGGCTAAGTGAAAATATCTACACGCCCCTCACACCATCCTGCCTTTCAGCAGATGCTTTCATTCAGGTGCAAAGTGCCCTTAATTTGCTGTCATCTTCATACCCTTGGACATTCATAGAATTGTTTTTGGCTCCTAGAGTAAAATACACTGGGAAAAGAATGCAGTTTCCACATACATAAGTGGCTGTCAGATGTAATCATTTTCTATGCTCTGATGGATAGTCTTGCAGGAATGAGGAGGAGCTTTGAGCCGTGCAGGAGGGACGCAAGACATTGATTTTGCAACCGGGTTCCAGAAGGAAAGCCCCTGGTTTGGGGCAGGGAGCTGTGACTGAGGGTGTTGGGCATCCTGCCCTTCCTTGCACTGGAATTGCTCCAAGGACTGGGCCCTGAGAGCAAATAATCTGGGTTGCAAGAGGACAGAGAGGACCTGGCATTTCCACTGTCCTCAGGGCCAAACACTTGTGCTGTGGGGGGGAAACCAAAAGGCCCATTTCACATGCTGTGTTTCTGGTGCTAAGATCTGCAGCATTTGGCAGGTGCTCTTGCACGTCCCATCTGATGTTTGGTGGTGGGACATGAGTGTTTCTTGTGCTTCATACTGCTGGTTGATGAGTAGTTATGCTATTCACCTGTTCAGCATCTAAAAGGGGGTTGGACTCAATGATCGGGGCCTGGAAGAGGCTGCCCACGTAGGGGGCTGAGTCCCCACCCCTAGGTGTGTTTAAAAAAAGGGTGGATCAGGTACTTAGGGATATGGTTTAGCACAGGACAGGAACGGTTGGACTTGATGATCTTAAAGGTCTTTTTCCAACCTCGTGAGTCTGTGATCTCTGTGGCTTGGTTTTTCTTCTCTGCGTTGAGGCAGTGTTGTCAACTTGAGTGATTTTTACCATGAGTGGCCTTGTAACTCTGCCTTCATTTAGGTTTTCAGCACCGGTGTGCCCTAAGGGCATCCCCAAAACCAGGCAGTCCAAAGGTAAGGAGAGGTGTGTTTGTGTAAAAAATGGAATGACTTCAAAACTGGGTCATCATCTTCTGCACGGAGGGAATGGAACCACTGAGATGGCAGGTCAGAGTAGGCAATTTTTTCTGACCTCTTTGAATGTTTGAAGCGTGGGTACCAATGCAAGACTGCCTCACCCTTCCTTTCTCTTTCTCATGCATGTACAACTATGCAGCAAGAGAGAGAAATCCCAGAACAAACAGCAAACCAAGAAAGGAGACTAAAATCAAGACAGCACAATGAAAGGCAGTGCTTTTTAAGGGTTCATCCTGTTGGTCTGGGTGATGTGAGCAGAGATTTATGGGGTTGCTTGAGCAGAAGTTGAGTTGTCTGTCGTCTCACAGTGCTGAATAACCATGCTGCACACAAGGTCTGTCTTAAACATATGAGGAGGGAAATCCTTCCTTTCCAGTGAAGCGAGCTGCTCATATGGGGAACAGCTGGAATTGAATGAGATCCCAGTTTAATGAAATATTGTTAGTGGTGACACTAACTTACATGGTCATGGTGGCACGTTGGAGTGGCACTCAAAGTGGGAATCACCAGCGTTTTAACTATTATTTCCTGGCTCTTTTTTTCTACATTATTTATTCAGAAGAGGAAAAGTACAAAGAGACCTCATCTCTCATAGACATAATCAGTTACATCTTGCACAAAAAGAGATTTGGATAAAAAAGATAATTTGAATAGATCGCTGCAGTACATCAACTTCTTCAATAATATTTCTAAAGCTTTTGAGTGCAGCTGTTTGCATGTTGTTTCCATCCCCTCATGTCATTTTGAAGCGAAATGGTGAGCATACAGAGTAAAAGAAACCTGTTGGTTTGTAATAGCTGGTCCATTGAAGGATGTAGTGTAGGTACACAAACCCACTTTGGGTTCCCAGGTGGAGGGAATAACAGCGTTCCCTTCACTTAAAGGCTTCTTAAAGAATTAAATCATTTTATTTTTGAAGGAGGTCATGCAGCATGCAAGTTCTCCTTTATGTCTATAACTGGACTACTTTTTATTGGGAATCTTCTATGGTAAAGGAAAAAAGATCAGAGAGACAGACTGAAAGCTCTTAGGACACTTTGGTTTAGTTTGCCTAGCAAAGTTATTTCGTGTGAAGCCCAGGGTCGTTGACTTTATTTTCCAAGTAACAATTAGTAATAGTAGACTAACATAAACAAATTTCTGCAGACCAGAAGTATTTTACTCTCTCCCAGTCCAAAGTGTCATATCCTGATCCAAGTCTGCAGCTTGTGCAAGCCCTGAGTATGTGAAGAATTGGCTTCAGTGGTGCTTTTCACACACTGTAGTTCTGTGTAGAAGCTTCTAGTTGGAGAAAGCAATAGAAAAAATAGAAAGCCTAATAGAAAAAATAAAAATTATGTGTGCTCTTAGCAACCAAATGGGTGGATGACACCATGAGAAAGCTCCAAGGAGTTTAGGCTATGAGTATCTGTGTGCTTACTATACACTATATTATTTAATTCCTAATCTGATTTCTTAAATTCTGTGGTCTGAATCATATAGGCAGATACTTATTCTTTGTAATCTCACCATATTGAGTTGCTTTCGAGGTCTTTGGGTGAGGGCATCAAAGTGCAGGCACCTATAATAGAAATCTACCTGAAGTCTTAAAACTTTCTTGGCACCAGTGAATATATTTTGTTAAGGAAAAGCAGTGGCATTTCCAAAGCAAAAAGATTAATTTCTGTATTTGCTTTGAATTGATTGAGCCACAGCACAGTTTTGTCTTTGTATTTCAAAAAATCTGCAGCTCTGTTTAAATGGATGCTAAAAGAAAACCATGAAAGCTATGACTAAAACGTGTACCAAACAGGATGGGGCTAGTAATTCCTGATCAGAAATCACTGCTACAGTTGTTAGTGTTGCAGATCAAATTTACAGCTGTCTGAAGGTGTTACATTTAGAATACTCTCATTTGGCACTCATTATCAAACTTTGAATACACTTTAGGGGTTTTGCTTTTTTTTTTTCTTGCTTGCTTTTTTTTTTTCTTCTTTTTTTCTTCTCCTTTTACTTTATTTGCAACCAGCATGTTGAAACAGTTTTTATTTTTGCTCTTCTTGTTCATTTCCTATTTAGTTATTAGGGCTGCAGTCTTTTAAAAGCAAATTTATTCATTACAGGGGAGGACCATGCATAATATAGAATTCATGCTATTTATCAAAGCCTGAAAAACAATTATGGGATTTGTGCATGAAGGAAAAGAATTTACACGTGTTAGTAGGGTGATATTGTTGTTTATCTGGCAGAAAAAAAATTGTTTGCCTGAGGCCAAAAGAGCGTAGTATTTTGCACGACTCCCTTATCAGAAACCTCCTAACTTTGTATGGATTCTGTGGCCAGCAGGTCGAAGGAGGTGATCCTCCCTCTCTACTCTGCCCTGGTCAGGCCCCACCTGGAGTATTGTGTCCAGTTCTGGGCTCCCTGGGATAAAAAAGACAGGGATCTCCTGGAGAGAGTCCAGAGGAGGGACATGGAGATGATGAAGGGCCTGGAGCATCTCCCCTGTGAGGAAAGGCTGAGTAAGCTGGGGCTGTTCAGCCTGGAGAAAAGAAGACTTAGGGGGGACCTAATTAATGTTTATAAATATCTTGTGTGGGATGCAGGGGGAAATGGCCAGCCCCTTTTCAGTGTCTGTGGGGACAGGACAAGGGGCAATGGCTGCAAGTTAAGAGTATAGGAAGTTCCACACCAACACGTGGAAGAACTTTTCCCCAGTGAGGGTGAGGGAGCCCTGGGACAGGCTGCCCAGGGGGTGTGGAGTCTCCTTCTCTGGAGAGATTCCAGCCCCGTCTGGATGCCGACCTGTGTGCCCTGTCCTAGGGACCCTGCTTTGGCAGGGGGTTGGACTCGATCTCTGGAGGCCCCTTCCAACCCCTGTGATTCTGTGATTCTGTGCTTTTGCAGATTTAACTGCCAGTGATGCTCTTCTCTGAAAGAAAGCAAAATTACAACAAAATAAGAGCCTTCAGTAATTTTCTTCAGTGGTTTAGTGGTATTCAGTCTCATTCTGACCTTTCAAATAATTAGAGATCTTTCTGAAGCAGCTTGTCCTAGTGAAGGTGCAGCTGGGACTGTGCTAGCAGCTATTTTGGGTGCGATGGCTATCTTGAAGAGAAATTGCTCTGTCTTTGGGTACATGAAAATTTTAAATGCCTGTTAGACTTCACTTAGGTTTCAGTGGAAGTTTTTGTTACAAAGGTTTAACTACAGATATAATTGTATCGTCTCCATGAATCTGCCTGCTGAAAGTTTGAAGCCAAGTCATTTTTAGTCAGCTGCAATTCGGCCCTGTTTTATTTATGTTTGTAAATATTTCAGAATCCTGGGGTATTTCTAATTACTCAGTTCACAAATTATGCAGCAGAAGGCGTTAGACTGACTCCTCCTTTCCCTCAAAAAGCCAAAGCATTCCCAAACAATAGAGGCAACAGCACAACCACAATCCACAGTTGGCCTTAAATGTGTCTTGTAGACATTGCTTTTCCTTTGTAAGTCAGAGTTTCAGTACTGTTCACTCAGGAGGAAAAAGTAGAAAGAGAGAGTCATGTATGTGAGTGGAGCCCCTTCCCCTGCTAAACCCCACCTGAGAAATTTCCCTCTGAATTAAATCTCTGTAGACTTTGGTCGTGATAGATGTCATCCCAAGTATATCCCTAAAGACATGAGAAGAAACATCCAAAACCTCTCCCTTCAAATCTTGTCACCAGCAAGGGACCTTGAAAACTTCAGCTGAAGTGTTTGTGTTTCTTTGAGACAAACATATATATATATATATACACATATATATATATACAAATATATATACACATATACACACACACAATCTTCTAGTTGCACAACAGCTAAACTAAAATGAATGCAAAATAGTTATTTTATGAGTTATGTAACCTCTGGCTGTTTAACTGAAAAATATATGCTATTTTATGCAATAGCAATTTGGAATGCTATAAAAATAATTACTTTTAAAACCTATACTGCACATATGCAGATGGTTAACAAACTCTGGCTCGCTCGCCAGATGAAAATGATATTGGGGAAAATCCACGCTCTAGAGATAGTGCCATTCCATTATAAATGTGCAAAGTATGCAGAAACATTACATCTATATTGTTTTCCAGAACAGACTGTATCTTCATGCCAGATGTTTTATTCTTTGCATATCTTGTTATAACTTATTACTGTTCTTTGAGTTTGTCCAGACTAGGAGAGGAAATGTGTCTTTTAGATGCACTAGCAAAATACTTGTCTGGTGCAGAAGGAAGAGGTTCTACTTAGTTAATCTGTCTACCAGCTCTCTCCTGGTTATTCATATTGCCTGAGTAACACAGAACTCATCTTGGTTTGGCCGTGCTTGGGTTTGAAGCATGGTATTAGTAACACTGCAAAATCATGGCTCTTGTGCTGGTCAGGAAAACCATGCTCATGGGAATAAATGGGAGGTTCTGTTGCCTGGAAAAGAAATTGTTTAAGCACTAATTAGCTAGGTGAGTCTCTTCTGCTGGCCTCAATAGTCTCATTGACTCCTCTTGTAGCCTTTGTTGGACAGAAGGTTCATCAGTGATAGGAACGACCGCTTGAAAATTGCCATTTTGTGATAGATCCAAACTTAGACATTACTGATTTTACTGATTTATCATTTAGAGAAGATTAGTATCTCTGTATTCCAGAAAACTACCGTTTATAGACTTCCACTAAACCTTCCCTTTACATGGGACCATTGCCCAAGGGAGCAATACTGTGTCAGTATTAAGTATTAACGGTGTTATCAGGCATTTACAACTAGCCCAACAGTCCCATTTTTCACTGAAATCGGATTTAAAAAGTCATTTGTTCAGGTAAAACTGAATGATAAACAGCAGACTTCATGGTTTTCTTTTCAGGAGATGGCTTTTCCCAACATTGACATAGCCCAAGTGTATTCTGTAGTATACAGAGCAATTTTAATCGTGAATTAAATCTATTTCAGTTGTCATCCTTTATCCTTATTACTGAGTTACTTAATTAGTAATTTCTGAGAGCAGCCATAATAACTGTCACAGATATTATAGGAGAGTCATCAACACTCTGCATGTTAATAAAATTTTAGAGTTTTGTTAGTTTTCCAAGTGCTTGTGTTAAGCACCAAATGCTACTGCCAGTGTTTTGCCCACAGTATTTCATAATTGAAGGAAATCTTTCTTTAAATAAGTATGGACTGCAATTGTAGGAGTCTCCTCAACTGCAATACATATTCTGTGTAAGTATGCATTAGGAAAAGAATCTAAAATATGGTTTAACAAGCATGTGACAATAAATTAAGGAAATACATTTTGATATGTGAGAAAAATTGGTTTCCACAAAAATACTCATCTCCTCCTAGTCACAGCTGTGACTTTTGAATATGTATTAAGCTCTGCAAGGATAGCTAAGCTAGGAATTTGGCAGTAATAGTGTATTCATAAATATACATGAAATGTAAAAAGATAGTTTACAGAATTGAGAGTGAGCATTGGAAAGGGTAAGCAGACATACCTTGAGATAAAAATTGCAATTCATTGTCAGTGTATGAAGCTTTTGCTTTTAACTTATAAATGTTATAGCGTCATTAGATTTTCTCATATATGCTGCATTACTTATAATTGAATAGTGTATTAACAACTGAATGGTTGTTTAAAGGAAGAGAAAGAAGCCTCTACTGAGGCAGTTTAAGTTTTAATATCTACTCTCTAACAGCAACAACTCATTTAACATTCAAAGAGAGATCTTGGCTTTTTCTCTCAACTCACTTTACCTCAACAAACCAGATGGCAAATGTCTCACTGCAAGAGCCACTGAAAACAGTGTCTGCATCTGCCCACCCTCATGTTTTTCCTGCCAGTAAAGAGGAAACAATATTAAATTTAGAGTCCTCTATTAAACACCTGTAGCTCCGTTCCTAGTTTTCCCCTCTCTGCATTCTGACACTTCACTGGGCCAACCTACTGACGGGTTTTACTTACTCTGATGAATAGCAAGGAATTAAATGTATTTATTGGCCTCATGTTTCACATGATATCTTCAAGCAAATGTGCCTTTGACCAGTATTTTGTATTTTCCTGTGTTTTTTCCACTTATTTAAGTAGAGATTTATTCATTTCTGAAGTGAGCATCTGTGATTAGAAGGCAGAGGTATCTTGTAAAGAGGTGGTTAATGTATACATACACCTCCAGAACCCTTGTGTAGCACAGGCACTAGCTCGGTTTACCCACTTTGTAACATTTAAGCATTCATATTTAGGGTAACCAGAAACAACTGAGATGATTTCTTAGTTTTTGTTGCTTACATCACCTCTGAGACCTTTTGAAATGAGCACCACATGTTGCCTTCAGATTTCTGGGTTTTTTTTCCTGTGCCCTATCACCTAGTAGGAGCTAATAAAGAGGAAGAATTGAGCATATGGAAATTGTTTTCCCATTTCTTCCTGTGAAATCTATTTGGCATTAATATTATCACATTAAGAACTTGATTACTGGCTGATGAAATGAAAAGCGAGGTAATAAATCATGTTTTCAATGAGTTCATTTAGGAAGAGTAGGTCTGTTGTAAAGAACACATTAAATTATGACAAAACTTAACAATGGTCTAAGAGTTTCCAGTCCACATTGGTGGTAAAGGGGAGATCATTAGGAAGGATGTTGGAAAAGTAACATACCAAGAAAGTAAGTGAAACTATTGAGTCGGCTTGTGTTTAGTGAGAGATGATGATTGTATCTTACTTATTTTGTATTGCACATATAGATATATTCTTTCACTTCTATTTAACGTGCTCCTTGGTGAGTTTTGCTGTGAAGAGTTGTATACCACAACATGGCTGAGTGGTTTTAAAACAGTGCAAAAAACCAGATAAGAAACTCATTGTCAAAACAAGCAGACTTGAACCATCACAAGTGAACTCAGAGCAACAGGAGTGCTCTCATGGACCTCTTCCTGAAAGCACCACTATGTTCTGTGGAGGTTTAAAGGAGATGGGGGGCAAAGAGGGAAGCAAGATGTTTTTGATGTTTTTAGATTACACTTCAGATAGAAAAGAGATGTGAGCAGTTCAGGCAACCAGGGTAGATTTCATTCACGTGAATTGTGGCTGCTCTGCATACTTCACCTTGAAAAACTTCTGTAGGAGAAATGCCATTTTGTTAAAGTATCCAATCCCATACCCCACAATCTCTCATGATACAGGAATATCTTGCATTCCCAGGCAGCCAGCAGCCACTCTGAACAGTTATCTGTTTCTCATCCCTTTGAAAAGCAACGTCCCATTTGTTTAGCCAAAGAAAAACAATGGTGTTTGGGGACAATTCACATGAATTCTGAGAAAAAGTCCTCATAGAAAGTTGGTGCATGGACTTTCTGACTAATTGTGTTTTCAGATATCTAACTAATTGTGTTATTTGTGTATAATTTTAAAAAATGCATATGTATTTTGTTGAAAAGTCCACTTTTCCTGCTGTGTGTTTTAACTTCCATCTCAGTAACCTGATGGATGTGTAGTAATTACAGGCAGCACGTACAACAGCGGTTGAGAAGGATTTCAGCAAATTCAGAGTGGCTTCTGATGAGGAGCAGTCACCAGATGTATTGCCAGGAGTGCTCCTCAGTTTTGTGTTCTCTGCTTAAGAAACATGGAGTTTGCAGAAGGTCCAGTACAACACAAAAGTTGAGATCTCATTATTATGAGTTTTATTTTAAAACATTGGTACTTAGTAGGATCATAAGCACCCTGATATTCTCCAAGTCACTTAATATGCTGCTGTCTTTGCCCTCCATGGGTACAGTTAAAAAGGCCAGAGCGTCCTACATCCACGATTCCTAATTCATGTTGCATTGCCCTGGGAGATGCATTCCCAGCAGCTTTTCTCTCCTTGAAATATTTTTGCATCTAATCTCTTTGTTCTTGGTTGCAAGACTAATAACGTTCACTTCTGCCTCCGTGTTGGATATTGACACACAGATATGTGCAGAACACAAGGACCACCTGTTCTTTTCTCTAGTTTGACCTTTCATCCATTCCAGAGCACTGGTTGCCATTGGGTTATGCCCATGCCAGAGGGGCTGGGAGATGTAGCTACCTGAGGCATGCTTTTTGCTTGGCAGCACAACACAGAACTCCCTCTGATGCCACAGATCTCCTGGCCATGCCTGGTGGGCTAACTCAGACCTTTTAGGGAGTCCCAGTCTAGATCAGAAGAAACATCCTTTGGTATTTTTCTCTTTATTTGTTTTTTCCTTTAAGAAGCCCTCAGAGCTGTTAAGATGCCTCTTACTCTACTGTGTTCTTAAAGGTCCCATAAGGCTCCTGAGGGAGCTGGGGATGTTTAGCCTTGAGAAGAGGAGGCTGAGGGGAGACCTTATCGCCACCTACAACTACCTGAAGGGAGGTTGTGGAGAGGTGGGCGATGGTCTCCTCAGCCAGGGGACAGGAGATGGGACAAGGGGAAATGGCCTCAAGCTGCAGCAGGGCAGGGTCAGAGCAGATGTTAGGAAAAAATTTTTCTCTGAAAGAGTTGTGGGGCTGTGGAACAGGCTGCCCAGGGAGGGGGTTGAGTCACCAACCCTGTATGTGTTTAACAGATGGGGAGATGAGATGGTTTAGCATAGGACAGGAACGGTTGGATGTAATGATCTTAAAAGTCTTTTCCAACCTTGTGATTCTGTAATTATCCTTTGAACCACTCACCAAATTGTCTCAGTCTTCTGCTTCTTGGGAGCATTTCTCTTGACTATCTCAATTTTGGGTCATTCTTTCACTTGACCACTTCTCATGTCCAGAGACCTCTGTGGCTGATGTACTTAGATACAACCCTGTCTTATTCTCCAGTCACTGCTTTCATTCTCAATGTTCTGTGGGTATAGACCCCATTCATCCAAAGCACTGCTGATGTGGAGATGTTTCTAATGGATCAAAGTCTTTGCATTTTGCTGTGCTAATCAATACCTCCCTTCAAGTGTCCCGGTTAAAAGCCAGGTCCTTTCTGTCCCACCACAAGAATTTCCTTCCAAGTTTAAGCTGCATATTTTATGTTTACATCAAAGTTGTTGATGGCAGTGCAGAATAATGCAGTGCCAGCTAGAAAAGTCAGAGGGAATCCCACCAGGAGCTAAGATCCATCTTTGCTGACACTCACTGTTTGAATTTTCCTGCTTCACTAATCCCTGTTTCATTTCACACGTTGCGTACACAGATCTTTAGTCTGCACACTGTATGATACCAGGTCAAATGCTTTACAACAGTTTAAACCATGTAATCATCTTTATAAAAACAAACATGTAATCACATCAATGATTAGGTTTGCTTGACGTGACCTATTTTCCTCCAACAATGCTGACAAAGATTCAGTTACAAAACTTTCTTGGGCTTATAATTGTTTTATAGGTCTTGTGTTTTTAAAAAATGCTGGTTCAGTGGCTTTTTGTACAGAATTCAGGTTAAGCTCTTCCATTCCTGGTAGAGAGAGCAGCTCGTAGTGAAAACACTGCGGGCGTAATGTTATTATATAAGGTTATAATATCACTCGACGAAGTGGGGTGGGTGAACTGAAGTCACTCTCAGTTCAGCATCTTCTGAAGGTATCTGGAGAAAGGAAAGGAAGAGTGATGAGAGGTATGAAATAATGCCCCACTATAAAAATTAAGCAAGTGGAATTTTCTGGGATGCTGCTTTAAGAAATGCTCATAAATTAATGAAGGCTGGGATATCAAACATCCTGGATTTAGTATATATAAACTCTTGAGTGTTGGATTAGAGTCATTCACGTGTTTTCCCGACTTGGTTTGAAATCCAGTTGTATTATTACCATTATTATTAGCTTTTAGCCTGCTGAACAAGGTCTTGCTGGCTCAGTTCGGGGTTGTCAGGTGTACAAAGCACCTGGTCAAGCTCTGAGCCTTTTGGTAGGGGTGGCAGAACGTCCATCACGAATTTGCTTTTAAAATCTTAGTGTCCTAATGTGTGAAGACCCATTAGGGAACGGGTGAGTGGAAGAAAGGCAGAGCAGAGGAAAAAGAAAGGCTGAAGTTATGAGAAAGAGAGCATAATAGGAAGCTGAAGAGGTCTCTTCAGCAAGATGCAACCAAGACGGTAAGATCACTGAGTCTGTAAGTGCAAGAACAGGCAAAGCCACTTTCTATAGAATCACTGCAGAATTTAGAGCTGGGGAAAGGGCCATTAAAGGATGCCAGAATCCAGGTCTGGCTGCTTTGTATTGCCTTTGTATTGTGCAAGTCTGCATCTTACAATGCACTTGAAAGCCTCGTCCTCCTGAAGAATGGGTGTGATTTTAAACATGTATGAAAAACGTGCATCGACAATGCTAAGACAGGAAAGATGTTATAATTTTAGTGTATTTTTGCTGGTAATGCTGAGTTCCTCTCTAGGTTCTCCAACCAACTAGCTGATGTTAAAACTAGGAGTTTGGGTAGCACATCTTTGAAAAATTAAATATTTTGCAACATCACCTTTTAATAAATATTTTATGTAAGAATACTTTCTCCATTTCAAATAAGTGGTAGTTGTTATTTACCTGTACCTCATTATGTGTGTCTGGGCTTTGCCTTTTGATGAAATGGGAGGGAGGTGATGGATAATTGAATGTCCTGATAACCCCTTTAGATGAGCATATGGAAACTTGCTGTGACTGGCTGCCAGCTCTTCGCCTGTGCTCACACTGATCCTCATCGTTTCTTACTGGCTAAGCAAATTTTTTTAGTAGGATAATATTTTAGTACTCTTACTATTTTAATATGCTTAGTATTTTAATCATAGCATAAATCATAGGTGCCAGAGGGAGTCCAAAACTGCTGCGACGTGAATACCTGACAGCAGAACACCACAGCATACGTGGTTTGAAGAGACATTTCTAATGAGGTTACAGGAGCGTTTTATTGGAAAGGTAAAGATAATGGTGTTGATGCAATTCTAAAATGAATTAACAATAGCAAGGTAAGCATTTTTACAGACAGGAGTAAATGTATTTTTAGTTCATTACGTTAATAATTTGTAATGAAGAGGGATTATTACTTAGTAATTTTTGCGTTCTTGTTTCCCTTCTTCTGGATCTTCTCTCTTACCTAATACAGTTCTGTTCTCTTCCTGACTTAAGAGCTGATCATGTAATAGTCTTAAAAAACAGTCTTTCTCTAGAGCTGATGTGATAATGTGTTTTCTGTTCTTAATTAAAAGCAATCAGGCTATCCACTTGGCTAGAATTATCCATCATCAGAGCAGCGTGTGAAGTTGTGTGGTCAGTTCTGATTTGCCTATGGCTGTAGCCAAGACACGTGTACAACTACCAGCATCCCTATGACTGGAGCAATCCATCATCATACCCATGATACTACTGTCTGCACCAGCCCATTGCTCCTCTTTCACCCTCTTTGTGCTGTGCAGTTCATAGAATCTTAGACTGGTCTGGGTTGGAAGGGACCCCAAGGATCATAAAGTTCCAACCCCCCTGCCACAGGCAGGGCCACCAACCTCCAGGCCTGGAGCTACACAAGGTTGCCCAGATGTCCTCATCTGAGCATGGAAGTCCCTCCCTTCCACACTTGCCCCCTAACACTGTGACTTTTTAGTATTATTTTCATTATTCCTCTCTTCAAGCGATGCATAGGTTTTCATTAGGAGTTTTATTTAAGGCCTTGCATTAGAAGTCTGACACTGCTAGATCTGAGACTCTCCACGCTGCGTAAGCCCGGGACTTGTTTCCTACCACTGGACTCCATGGAGCTATGGGATGTAAGTGGTGAAGATCTGCAGGCACCACTGCCTAGTCTGCAAGGCTGGGACATGAGAGTGTAACTGCCTTTCAGTAACTGCACTGAGGAAGAGAGATCCTGAAGGTGCTTCTGTAGAGAAGTTGGGAGTAGGCCCAAGGGATTCTTGCTGCTGATTTTTCTCTTTTGTCTCTTCTCTCATTACTGACTGCTCTCAAGTATTATTTCAGATGTTTCTCTCTTAGTTGACCTTTAAGCATCAGATGTAATCTTTTTTTCTCTTCCTTCCTTTGTTCATCAGCCTATTAAGGAAGCTTCAGTGTGAATTTCAGGGCTGGTGGATAGTTACTCCTGTAAGGGATAGAAGGGTTAAGTCTATCCTAGCACTTCCCAGGAATAACCAAGCCCCAGCAGGGACTGATAGTTATGCCAAAAGACACACTTTTCAATTTCCTTAGCAGTCTTCCCGTAAAACAGCAAAACTCATTCACCTTCACACAGTGAGATACAATCATAGTGCAATTCCACAAATGAAAGTCTGCCAGTGCCTCTTTATGCTTTAACCCGTTGACTTGCTTCATTTCATAATGATGGATCGATACCTTCACAAAAGCCTTTACTCAGGATGCACGCCCTCCCCAGTCTATAGCAGTTAGACTAATGGCCTTTCTTGCCTCTTTCCTTCTTTTTCTTTCTTCTCTCATGCACACATTGTTCTGTTATTGGTGTTTTAAATCCGTTTATGGTGACTCAGCATTTGACAAACCCACACAGACTTCGAACTCTGTCACAGTATTAGTGAAGCCTGAGTACAGAGTGGGAAGAAATAATGAGCTACCAGCAGTTGCATGTTTAATAAGCCAGCCTGAACTGGTTATGAACATCTTGGAGGCCCCATGGAAAATATGCTTGTATTCTGGAAATCAAGTAACTGCTGACACCTCAGAGTGGCATTTGGACCACTTGTGAATGATAACAATCCTCCCTTGTACAGCACCATGATTTCTATTGCTGTTCTGCACTGCTGGGCTTGAGATGCTGGTGAGCCTGAACAGTGGAGATCACTGCTACCACAGTTAAAGTGTTGGCCTAGAGAAGACAGGCAAGTGAGGACCTGTAGAAACAACTCACTAGTTTCCTGGTGCAATCTCCAGATACTTTTAAACTGCTACAGATAACATAAGGACATCATAAATTGTGCTTTACTGCTAAGGCTTCTGCAGTGTTATGATTTTTCAGAGCCATATTCCTTGTCTCTTCCACTTTCTCTCATTATATATTGAAATTTCTCCAGTCAATTTTCTTGGATTTCATTCTGCCTGGAGATATTCCTGATATTATAACTGTAAATACCATGATGGTTTTG
Organism: Zapornia atra; assembly: GCA_013400835.1. Classification (NCBI taxonomy): domain Eukaryota; kingdom Metazoa; phylum Chordata; class Aves; order Gruiformes; family Rallidae; genus Zapornia; species Zapornia atra. The sequence continues at coordinate 101,551 of VZTU01002642.1, read as the reverse complement.
AAAGGACTCTTTTCTATAGTCATCCCTTCTTTTATTTTAGTGAGGATTTTTGCAGTGTTTTGTAAACTCATATAGGAATTAATCAGATGTGAGAGAGAAAACTTTTGATACTTTTATGGATGACCATAAAGAAGCAGAATCTGGCCTTGCATCATGTGCTGCACAGACCCTACTGCAGCATGAAGACCATTGAAACCAAGCTGTGCTGGTGACCCATCAGCCTGGCATTCAGCAGCTCAGGGTCTACCTGGTTTTCGGGACGCAGGAGTCAAGCAGTCAGAGGATTCTGGTTTCTTTGCCACTCCAGCCAGATGCTGAAAGATAGCTGTAGAGAGAGAACAGGTGAAGTAGCAAGAATAGAGAAGCCAGATTATAATTTCTTTTAAACATTTTGTTAGGAAAACACTTTTTTTCTTGCCTGTACCTGCTGAATGATTTTGCCAACTCATCAATGTACCTTGATGGTAGGATAGAGTGGCACTTGCCATGCTCTCCTCTCATCATGTTCCATCTGCTTTCATGCTCAGAGCATCCAGGGTTGTCCTGTCTGGACACAAGCTGCTGCAGTCTGACTCATGCTCTCACATTTCACAGGTATGCTGAGCGCTGGTACTCTGTTGTTCTTTATGTGTTAGGGATGATTTCTTTGTTAGTTAAATGGGCCACAGTTAGGAGTCATCCTTCTGTCTGGATGTTTTCAGCAGTCGCTGTGCACAAAGGAGATGAAGTACAATTCATTTCTTCCCTTCCTGTTTGCTGCATATTGGCTCTCCAAACACAGAAGCATCTTGGCAGAAAGTGCCATGAGCAAACCAAGGCATATATGCCATACAAGCCCCAGCTAAGACCTGCACACTTGAGTCCTGCTTCTCTTCTGAAGGATTTGGTTACTTAACATTTACTTTTATCAGACAGTTTTTAAGAAAACCCACAACAAACCACTTGAAAAGCTTCAGCCATGTGCTTAAAGGCTCCTCTGAAGAGAGCTGGAAATAAGCATGTGTTTTTACTTAAATGGGTGCTGAAATCTCAGTTGGATCCCAGCCACAACTCCACAGTTTCCTATTTAGTTTTGGTAGGCTTTACCCATTGGGAAGAGGAGGAGATGTTTTTCAAAACAGGAAAATGAAATTGTACCCACACACACGCAATTGGCAGGCAAATAAAGGGAAAAGAGAAAACTTGAAAATACTCTTCCCTGCAATTTGAATTGACTAGACTTCATTTCCTTGGCAGCAGTTCACTGTTGGGATACTTGATGCGTGTCTACCTCTGTACAGACACGATTTAGCTCTCCTATGTATTATCTGATAGGTCTCTGGATGTCTGTCTTAGATTGAATGCTGTCTGCTGACTCCTTTCTTCTACCTACAGAGAAACCATATTTGCTGCAATAATTTGAGTGAAATACTGACTCTGATGAAGACAGCTTGGGTTTTGACTCCAGCAGACAGGTTTTTATCTGGTGTGTCAGAAAGCGACTGCGTGACCTGTAGCATCGCCTACACCAACCAAGTGTGAAATCAGCTGTGCAGAGCAGCAAGCACGTCATAACCAGGAAATAATTTCTCAGTGGAAATAAAATATTCATACTATGGCACACCTGCTTCCTTAATGTATAGACATACAGTGAGAAAGAGCATTTGTCAGCCGTTCTTTGCTGCTACCCACAGCTAACACCTGACAGTAAATACACGGTAGGTTCAAGGCTCTGCCATAGCAGAAGAACGTGATTCCTAAAGGCTGATGGTTGTGTAGGTTAAAAAAAATGGTCTGGACAGTCCACTGAGAGCTGCATCAGTGAGTGGGGGAAGACCTGTAATGTGTGGGAGTTTTTCTTGAATTTGCAGCCCTTGGAATGACAGTTTCCCTTCCTGCCCCATCTTGGATGGATTTTCTTTAGACATGTTTAAATCTATACCCCTAGAACGGTATTGTTTTCTTGAGGAATGCTACGTTCTTTCCTGTCTGTGATTCCAGGAGCAGATAGCTAGTCAGAAGTAACACAGCTGAAAAAGAGCATTGCACATTCCTAATTTTGCTGGTGGACAAGAGCCTGGGGGTAGTCAGTCGGCATGGACTGCAGCACGTGTCTTTCTGTAACCTTGGCATTGATGCTGTAAGCAAAAGGTTTTCTTCCTTTAGCTGGGAGGTTTTCCATAGCAACTCAGCACGTAAGTGCTGTGATTTAGCAATTTTACATGAATTTCCCTTTGGGATTAATCTTTGACATCTCAAATTCACTGTTTTATGGAGAAGATGCACTGATACAGAGTGAATTAGTTCTACTATTGCCCCGACTGCAGTTGAGAAAATAGACTCATGCCTTTGAGAGACCAGAAGAGGAATATTCTGGGAAGTAATTTGAACTGATATTGTTGGGACAGTAATATTGCTTGACATATCCATTATGACAGCTGAAGATATGCTGAAGCATGAAAGAGAAAAGGAAAAGACAGTTGTTAGGCCAGCGACAAGATGAAACCGTACTACTTGTGACAGCTGTTGGCAGCATGATATCACTGTCCTGTCCTCTAGCTTTCTACTGATCGTGAGTATTAGATACTTGAAGATCATGTTCGTTGTGTGTTTCTGGAGATCTTGTTAGGGGTAATGTTCTCTGACAGCAGCCAACTGTAATTGGCAATGGGGATTCTTCAAATACAAACTAAGATGCAAAGCGTCAACATCTTGCTGAGCCTTTCATTGGGTGGTTGGTCATTGGTTTTGCATTGAAGACTTTCTTGCTTCTAGACCACCAAACGAAAAAAATTATATATATATATATATATATGAGAAGGCATATAAAGCAAAGTAAGCTCAGTGAGATGCAGAGGGGCATTTTGGCAGGCAGGGGAAGCTTTGCTTTCTGTTTGTCGAGGTGTAGAGCCCCAAGCCAAGCTGATCTGTTGCATTATCAAGCCAGCTTTAGGAAAACTTTCAAGTAAACGATATCTTAAAAACCCTGTAGATATCAGCAAACCAAAAACTGATGTTCCCATGGCCTCCCCCTTCCAGACACACTCCTGGCTATTTTTCTGCCACCTTAGGCCTTCCAGGTATTTTTGCTGAGGTTCTACTACCTTTCCAGCTTTTAACCATCAGGAAGCTGAGACAAGCCAAATAGTCTCCAGTCAGGTCTTGTTAAAGTTTAAAATGCCTTTTTGGCAGCGTTCTCTGCATCTTGGCAGATTTGGGGCTCTGTAGCTACAGTTTCAGTGACACTGTACTTTGAGCTTCTCATCCATCAGAAAGGATAAGAAAAAATTCCTCCTAGGAGAGCATATTTCTGGAATTTCAGTGCTGTGATGGGGTTTTTTTCTTCTTTCATAAGTTACAATTACTGTCTTTCATTGAGTTCAAAACTCAGCCTCATTTGTTTGCTGCCTGATTGTAATCAAAGGACCCAGTCTCTTCTGAATTCTGTTTTTTGTTGTCATATCTCTTTCAGCTGATATGAATCACCATAGCTCAGTAGGAGATAATGAGGTTCTGCTGATTTGCACTAATATTTATGAAATATTGCTTCCTGTGCACTTTCTAGGTATGTCCAAAATGTGCTCGTGGAACCAAGTATGTACATTCATCAGCTGATATGTTCTTTAAGAGTAAATCTTTCTATCAGATCAAGGTAAAGAAATTAACTGCTGTGCTGAGGACCATCTTCCAAGGAAAACTTCCTCATAGGTCTTGCTGGTGAAAAAACACAGCACTTTGGGCTGCAGACCAAAACCCATCTGTCTTGGCGTGTTACGGTATGGGGAAACATTATGTGTTGGAAGGTCATGTGAATTACAAGCCATTGGACTTTCCAAAGTACAGCTGGGCTGGCTGTTTGTCCTCTCTGGAGCATGACAAATTGGAAGAGAGTGAGGGGAAATCCAGGACCAAGCAGATTGGGCTTAAAGGGGGGAAACAAGTAGAGGTACTAATGGCATCCAGGAATGGTAGGCCAGTGGTAACTGAGGTCGGTGTAACAACTACTGCCCCACCTAAAAGCTCTGGCAAGGTTGGTATCATTTCAGTTGACTGCCATGTGGAAAATTAGGCCAAAATGTGAACACAAGCAAGGTGCAATGAAAATTAAATTAAGAGAAAAGAACCACTTCCCATAAAAAAACCAGTCAGGATGCAGGGAAGAAAAGCATTCAAAGCAGTAGCAGAATGTCCCAAAAGCATTGCTGACACCTAGAAAGAGCCTACAAATATGAAGGAAAAATTCTACCTATTTCTTTGGTTGCTGTTGCTTTGGTTTTCCTGTTCATTTCTGGTTTTCCTTTGTTCCTTTTATTGCATTAGTTAGCTGCCTGATATGCTGGACTAACATCCCCAGGATCGCTGAGTGTTGCATTCAGGATCTGTAAGCCGGTTTTACTGCACCCTTCTGCAGCCTGCCCACTTTGCCTGCCTCCATCGTGCTCTGCCTCCCATCTCCTAATCACAAAGGAATAGTTGGGGATCTCTGAGGTATCTCCTTCCTGCTCAGACAGTTGGCAAAATTGAGGGGGTGGGTGGGGAGGGAAGGGGAACGTGGCTAGATTGAGTGCATTGTACTATGATATCACTGCCTAATCTCAGACCAGCTCATTTTTTGCAATCTAGACATCAGCCATCAGTTGCTAAAAACCTTTCCATTATTTTGGACAAGGATCTAATTAAAACCAGAAGTCTGGAGGGAGAAGGCTTGGTATCCCCTTACACGGTTCCCAAATTGTTGAATTCCCTGCTATTTCGTTAGTAGCTGGGATTGTGTCTTCTGTTCCCTCACCTAACTGAGCAGGGTTAGAGCTTTTTTTGTTCAGTATTATCTAGATCTCCCTGACAACCTGGCATCTCTTCTGTCATGTCTGCTTTCTCTCTAACCTTTTGTCGGCGACGCTCTCGTAGGCTTGTCTGGCTTCAGGTAGCAGGCAGATGCAGAAGTGGTAGACAGTCTCCCAACCTCCTTCAGTGGGTGCTGCGTTGTTTGGGTGCTGATGAAATTTAGAATTTTATCTCTTTTTAAGTTTTATCTATTTTTTTTTTGCTATGGAAGCATTGTAGCTAATTCCTGTAGTGCAGCACAGCGTGGTATCTCTCATCCACTAAAACAGCCTCATTCCTTCCCTCTCAGGAGTGACCTAACAGCAGAACCCAGCTTAAATAAAAGCCCACCCTTTATTTTAGGTGAGACAATCTACAATAGGGTACCACAATAAAATATTGTATGCATTTTCTTTTTACCTATATAAATTTAAAGAGTAAAAATTTACCAATGTGCAGGAAAACAAAGAAGGTTTTTTTGGTGTGTTTGCAGTGTGGTGGAAAAACCATACATTAATTACCTCGAGCCTCTTGTGGTGTCTCAGCAGCTCTCCTGTAAGAACTCAACTGGAGGGACTGACTCCAGGGGCTTCTTGTTTTAGTTCTCTCTTGTTAAAACCAATCTCTTGCCTTACTGGATACTATCCCACACTAAAACAGAGAGGAGCATGTCCTGGCTTGAGTGTAAGTCAGATGAAATAAAGATAATTCTGAGTGGCTTGGAAATAACCAGGAGATGAAGCAAAAAAATATCTTATCCTTTCTTGTAATTCACCTCTCCTTTGATTTTCCTTTTGGGTTTTGACTGGTATTACCCTGTGTCTCCACATTCTCCAGATTTAGGTTTCTCCAGTTACAACGTGCTGTCCTGGGCAGAGGTTTTTGTACTTCTGGCACAGCCCATTCCAAGACAACTCCTGTTGTCAGGAGGAGGCAAATTAAGGGATAGGATGATTCAGTCTCATCTTTTCCATGCCACGGTCTAGTCTCAAGCCTGTTGGCAAAACTTTTCCCCTTAGAATTCCTTGGTGATGCTTGCTGTTCCCCTGACTGATGGGCAAAGGCAGGGGATCATTTCTACATCCCTGTTCAATTTTTCTAAAACACCCTTAAATAATTTACGTAAAAATCCAAAATCTGCATGTGAAATACTCTCATGAGTCAGGGGTTTACTCAGTGTGCATTCATTCCATGAGTGGGAGGAAACCTAAACTGCCTTGCATAAAGTGGCCTTTATAAAATATACATCTATTTCCTAATATTTATGATGCTGCTCATTGGATTATTATTTCTTTTCCCTCTCTTTCTTACCTCAGTCTGAAACTACCTCACCAGCCCCTCGCTAGCAGTGCTTCACCTGGGTGTTAGCATTAAATCATTAGAGCTTCTTCTGTGCCTGTGTCATTGAACAGGCGCTCTCTGGTTTAGCAGAACGGGGATTATAATAGAGGCATTAAAAAGGCATGTACCTGTAATTGCTTTTTAATGCCATTGCTATTTATGGGTAATTTCGGTTTCAAAGTAACCTGGAAAGTCATGTCAAAACATAAAGCACTGGATGATAAAGGTGTGCCAAGGAAAATTCATCATGTGTTATGTTATTTAATTAAAGTAGTGTTAAGGATCCTCGAGGGAAGCAAGGTTCCAGCTACGGTGTGCTATACTTAACACCAGCCAAACTCAGGGTTGTATTGATTCTTCTGAACTCATAAACAGTAAAAAATAAATAAAAATCATAAATAAGTTTTGTATGAAGATTATTAACAACTATTGTAGCAGTTCCAGGTATGACAGACATAGCTTGATATGAATCCAGTGCTGTGTGGGAATACGTGCCCTGGGTTTACCCAGCTTTTTGTCTGTGGACGACATCATTCCCAATGCAGAGGAAGCTGACTTAGCTCAGAAGTGTCCTTAATGGGTTTTACATCACTGAAAAGCTTTGAATATATCACTTAAATCTTAGCTCAGGAAGGATGACTCTCCAGAGTCCTGCTGTATAGTTTCTCAAAAGATTTGTTTCTTCACTCTGGGCATCTTCTATTCCAGTAACACCTACACAGAGCCATACAAGCAATATGCTGCCAAGATTTCTCCACTCATGTCTGCAGTAGTAGCATGTATATGCTTTATTTAAGTATGAATAATTCTGTGCAGTGTAAGATTACAGGGCATTGGGCACATCTATTTCATACAGGTAATGTATAAATGTAAGTATGGCAAACGTTTTCTAACAGGATTTTTTGTGTCTAAGCTAACCAAGTGCCTCAGAAAAGACTTATTTTAAAAGGATGGTTACCCAAGTGTCTTGAGCTGTGTATCTGAAATAACCATTCATTTTTAAGGTTATTTTATTACATGAAAATGTATATCATGCCCCAAAGTCTGTGTCTGTGTGTAGACACCATTTCTGCATGTGACTCATGTCTGTAGATATGAATAATTTGTATATAATCCTGCGAAACTTTATTTCCTGGGCAGATGAGTCTACATTAATTCCTACCACCCTGAGCAACAACAGAATTACTTTGCAGTGTTAGGGGAGAAAACATTACAATAAAAATGAAGCATACTTTTAATTATCTGTAGTCATTCGGATGAAATCTGTAATGAGCTTGATAAATGCTGATGCTCTAGGCATCAATTTTTCAAATGACAGCAGAACCAAAAATATCTGGAAAGGCATTGTTAGCTTAGACTGCACAATATTTTTGAGGTCTTGGTTACTAGGAATAATTAAAATGACTTATGTAAGATAAGTGTCATATCTCTGTCAGCAAGTAAATGTTAAATGTTACTATAAACTAATTACTTCCTTGAATTGAAAAGAAAATTACAATTTTGTGTCTTAACTGCTAAAAGACAGTGTCTGATCCTTCTCACCCGAGCTCTTTACCAGTATATCTTCAGTGATTTCACTGTGATGAGATGCCCTTGACGTGGGTGAGAAGTGAGTTCTGGACCCCTGGGCCAGCAAAAACCCTTACTGTAGCAAGAAGTCAGACTCCCTTTCTGACATTAATCATGTCTTAAATAAGTAAAAGCAGAAGTGGCTGATGTTGTGGGATTCTTCCTTGTGTTTCTGACCAAAGGCTTGCCACTCGAGCAGGGAGGGGGATACTCCTACCCCAGCCCCACTGCCTGCCCTTCCTTCCCATGGCTGTCATGAGCTCTGCCACGCTCACAGCCTGCAGCCAGCCAGCCCACCTAGCTAAAACCACAGGCATTGCTCTGATGTTTTCCTGCAGTCATCTTCTGTTTAAATAATGTGGTTTGTTCCTTCATAAAAGGTTCTGACACGTGGCAGAGTCAAGGAAGTAGATATAGTAGAAGTGTGCAGTGGGGAGATGGGTGAAAAAACCCTAAAAATCTGGTTTACCCTTACCCCAGCATCCTGACTTCACATGAACACGGAGCCTGACCTGACAAACAGGGGCGATGATCTGTGTTATCTCCATTAAAGGCCCCACTGAAGTCATGTCTATGGAGCTGGTGACGTGGTACCCTGGCAGTGGTACCCCTGGATCTGAGGTTTGTTTAAGAAGAGCATCAATGTGGTTGTGTTGCTTTTTTGTGTCTTGCTTACCAAGAAAAACGTGTCTTCTGGTCAGCACTGTGATAGTGAACATGGGTATGTAGAGGTGGTGAAAGGAGGGTTACAGAGGGATAGTGTGAGGAAAAGGAGAGGGACTGGAAGGATGATGACAAATGGCCAAGGTAAAATGCAGGGAATGTGGGAATGTAATTAATAGGTAAGAAAGAGGAAAGGAAGAAGGAATATTTATTTCTAACCCCATCCTTTCTCTCACATGTCTCCACCCTAGAAACTTGCTCATTGCTTGATACCTCAGGCCCACACTTTTGTTCTGCAAGCACCCAAATCGCCTCATCCCAATTTCAAGTCATAAGTTGAAGCAGGGTTAGTTGCAAATGAACCATCATCCTTCGAGACTATAGGCTGGTGTTACTGGGAAAATCCCTCCCTGCTTCCCCAAGGCACCTGAAGTGCTGTGTGCCAACAGCTGATGTGGGGGGCTGTGGGGGCTGAGGCAGTTGGCACAGGGCAGGAGCAGCCCGCTGTCCTTGAGCCTGAGTGATGTGCTCATTTCAGAAGTGGTTTAGAACGTGTGTGGTTCCAGCTTCATGTAAGAGATGATGCTGTCAACTGTATTTTTATTGGATCAGAGGAACGTTGACAGGAGTCTGTGGTCTCATTCAGCTTTGCTCACGGTGGTAAGAGTAACCCTATGTGTCTGCCAACCACGTGAGTGTTTAGAGTCAGCCTCCAAACACAAGCATAGGGGTTACTGAGACACTGGGTGTCTTCCTGCCTGTGTTTCTGTCCCAGTAAAACTGTGTCAAAGCCTTACCCATTGGCGTCCACAGGAGCAGCCTTCTGAGCATGCCACACTGTGATTGCTGCTGTTAGCCCAAATGTGTTGCCCAAGTCTTGTGTTACCAAATAATTGATCTTCATGGAAGTTCCTACGTTAATTGGAAAGGAAGAATGTCAGGAGAGAGAGAGAACACCCTTGAGAGCTCTCATTAAATCTCAGTCTCCTCTCTGCTTTTGTCTCTGGCTTATAAAGAGTTTGGAGGCAGAGGGGGACCAGGATTTCAGGGAAACGTTGCATACTTGTCCTCTCCATAAGTTATATCCCTAGTGTTGGCCACTGTTGGAGACAGGAGATAGGACCAGGTGGACTTTTGGCCTGACAGCCAGTCTTAGGGCTTTTCACCTGCTTAGTTTTAACCAAGCATGTGTACTGATTTGTAGGCTTGAGACTTAAACACTGATTTTGCACAAAAGTGTCCGTACACATCTCTGCCCTCTTCATCCAGAATTTTGAAACAGTTTGTGAGAGAGACAGTGAGATATGTAGGGCACAATGAAGGTGTAAAAGTCAATGGTGTTCTGCAAGTAAAATAGGAGTTCTGCAAGTAAAATAGGAGTACAGCATACTTAGAGCAAATGGCTCATTCTTGTGACAAGGAAGAATTGTGGCTTCAATAAAGCAAAAATACTATTTTATGTTTCAGCAAGCTGGCAGAAATGGCAGGACAACTTAATTTAACTTAAAAATGCAAAGACAAACCTACAGGCACACACTCAAAAGCAGGAATAAGATATGGAGAGGATGTGATTATTGGTTATAGAGCCTTAGAACAAACCCAGGCTCAGTGCCTTTTCAGTAATGTAAGAGCCTGGCTTTCAAAAAGTATTGGAGATGCTTGCATATAACCCCTGGTAATCCCACAGTGCTATTTACATTTTGCTAGTTATATTTTAATAAGTTCTGATTTTTCATTGTGATTTCTTAAATTTTGATGTTTATACATTTTCCATGTCAGGACTGAGTTTCCTTGGATGTTTTAAATGGAATTCTGTGCTAGTCTGGAAATGTTCAGATGAAAGTATGGTTAGACAATTTGATATCTGTTCAGCAGCATAATTTTACTCCACTACAAATGACTTATTTAATTGAATGAAACATTTCAAACAGACTTTGACAGCTTTCCAGCCCAGTATCTCAGAACTTACTATTTAATGAAAATATGCCAGCCTAGAAGTGTTACAGGGACTATAAAGAATTCATTTAATGAAAAGCAGTGCTGTGGTGTTAGAAGAAAGCATTAAAATACTATGTCTGCCATTTGTGATATATGTACTTAGCTTCTGAAAAATCTCAATGTTTTCATAGAATGGTCTGGGATGGCAGGGACCCCAAGGGTCACAGATTTCCAACCCTCCTGCCAGAGGCAGGGCCACCAACCACCAGGCCTGGAGCTACACAAGGTTGCCCAGGGCCCCATCCAACCTGGCCTTGAACTACTTAATGTATCTCACACAGCAAAGTGTCTCTCAAGCAGTCAGCCTGCCCAGTTCGCCTGAACGTGCAGAATTGTGTTTCCCAACAAAAACCAGTTAGCCAATAAGCACTGCTGTCTCTCCCTACCCAAAACCAATTTGTGACTGGTGTTATTGTGGAGCCTTTGCTGAAGGTGTTTGCTTTTCATGGCGTGCTGCTCAGCTGAACCGATAACATGATTTCTATTATTCCACTACACAGAGACATTCAAGGAGGTGGTATAAAATATTCCTCACAAGGAGCTCTCCTAGGACTGTGCTGTGAGAGAGATGCTGAAAACTGTCAAATGCTGCTCTGGAATATTGGAGTTGGCTGGTGGAAAACAAAGTCAGAACATGATTGTGGTTAACGTGGGTGGGATGCTGGGAAACCAGCTCTGGATTTAGCTTTTGGCATGTGTGAGATGAGCAGTTTCAGTCAAACCTCACAGCAGTGATGCCATTCCCTCTTCTGCTGGAGAAGTTTTGCTATGTCTCCCAGCTCTTTTGTGAAGACAGAGCGAGCCTCGCTGGTATGTCTTTCATTCCCCCACACATGCCTTGTGGGTTGCTTCTTCCCTTAAGGATTATCTGAGGTGCAGGGTCTCTAACACTGTCCTGTTACAACTACCCTGAGGGTTTTGGCCAAGCTTAAACCATTTGAAAAAAGAGAAGCAGTGACTGAGCAGTGGAATAGGCTGCCCAGGGGGTGTGGAGTCTCCTTCTCTGGAGATATTCAAGTCTCGTCTGGATGCCTATCTGTGTGATATGAGATAGGGAGCCTGCTTTTTCAGGGGGGTTGGACCCGATGATCTCTTGAGGTCCCTTCCAACCCCTAAGATTCTGTGATTCTGTGATTCTGTGAACTTGTTTTTTACCCATCTGCTTGGTGGGAAAACGTGATGTTTCTCTTCTTCCAAGGGAGAACGTTCTTCCACCACAGCACTGGTTGGTGGTAGTCTCTTCATTAACGTTTTGGAATTGGAATGAAAAGTAAAAATTAAAAAAAAAAGAGCTACAGTTTTGGCAAGTAAATGTTTGCTGTAAGCATTAGGAGTGATGGAAGCAGGGTGTGCAGCTGGAGCAGCACGGCTTGGCGTGCTTGATTTCATTTCAGTCGTCTTCTATTGAAGTTTGGGAACGTGAGGTTTGTTGTTTATTTTCCAAGCAGTCAGGAAATGAGAAATCTCTCAATCATTCTGTGATTGCCAGCTAGGGAGGTGGCTTTCTCCCTTAGTTGGTTAGGTTTGCTTGCTCAGGCTGTTCTTTGGTTTTCTTTACGCTTCAACCTCCTGTGATGACTAGTTCTGAAGACAGGATGCTTGTAGGCATTAAAAGGTGTGCTTGCCCCTCTTGCATCCTTATCCCCAGCATACCAGAGAGCGGCTATCGATGAGAGTGCCAGTGTTTCAACACACTGTCTGAGGACAACTCAGAGTGTGGCTCTTCCTTTTGGCATTCATGAAATTTTGCTCTTTGTGCCACATAACATTCCACTCATCCCAGGGGATGGGGGTGGATTTTAAGCATTGAGTCCAGTAAAATAGGCTGCCCAGGAGGGTTGTGGAGTCTCCTTCTCTGGAGATATTCAAGACCCGCCTGAACACCTCCCTGTGTGACCTGTCCTAGGGACCCTGCTTTGGCAGGGGGTTGGACCTGATGATCTCTGAAGGTCCCTTCCAACCCCTACAATTCTGTGTGATTCTGTGACTTGGGACTGTATGAATTTCTGCACCAAATGAAATGGGTAGAAGCAGAGAGACATATTTTTCAAAAGTAGCTTAAGATCAACTCATCTCTTTAGAGACTGTGTGAAATAGGCCAGAGGCTACTACCATGGAGGTAATACTGAAGCTTCAGATGCTTCGTTGATTTCTTAGCTATTATGGTTTTGTTTTGCTCCCCTCCTTTCCTCTGAATTGTTGTGCTAATTGAGCTCTGTGAATTCAATCTCTCAGGTTCTTCGATGATGACATTGCAATCCCTCTATGGCAGCACGCTGGAGTGTAGCAGATAGGATATTATAAAGTGGAGACATTCAATGGGAAAATGTCCAAAAGCATTTCAAATCACTTAAGATAATTAAACAAATGGAAGGAAAGTGGCTTAAAGAGTATGTGGTGATTCTGTGAATAGGATGATGTTTGGTGCCTGCGCACAGGAAACTCATTACCTGTGCTTTGCTCATTTGTTATATTGTAATGAGAAAGAAGGATTGAAAAACACCTCTGTGAATATCACCTTGGTGAATACAAGGAGGTACGTGCACTGAGACCACCACTGTGGAGACAGAAGGCTTAACAGACTTGTTTATTCCTATGCAAATCCCTGGGTAGCAATACTGCAAGTGAAGCAATAGGAACTATTGTTCAGTTGTGTCCAGTTCTGGGCTCCCTGGGATAAAAAAGACAGGGGTCTCCTGGAGAGAGACCAGAGGAGGCTACAAAGATGATTAAAGGACTGGAGCATCTCACCTATGAGGAAAGGCTGAGTGAGCTGGGGCTGTTCAGCCTGGAGAAAAGAAGACTAAGAAAGGATCCTGTTAATGTTTATAAATATCTCAAGTGTGGGACAGGAGGGGAAATGGCCAGCCTCTTTTCTATGGTCTGTGGAGACAGGACAAGGGGCAATGGCTGCACGTTGGAGTATAGGAAGTTCCACACCAACACGTGGAAGAACTTTTCCCCAGTGAGGGTGAGGGAGCCCTGGGACAGGCTGCCCAGGGGGTGTGGAGTCTCCTTCTCTGGAGAGATTCCAGCCCCGTCTGGACACCGACCTGTGTGCCCTGTCCTAGGGACCCTGCTTTGGCAGGGGGTTGGACCCCATGGGCTCTGGAGGTCCCTTCCCACCCCTACAGCTCTGTGATTCTGTTACTAATTCCAGTCGAAAGGGTCAGAATGACCCGAATGACATGCCTAAGAGTTAAGGGAGCACACGCTGGTGTCAGTAGGCAGAGGTTCAGATGACATTTTTATAGCTGCCTGTGTTGCCACCCTGTTTCACTCTGCTCACCTCCCCCCGCTGCCCCAAGGTTTCAGTGCCTGGCCGGGGGCGTTCGGTGAGGATTCATGTAGCTGAGAGCAGCAGCGCTGGGATGGGGGGGCAAGCAGCCACTTTGTCATTTGGGAGGAGGGGGAAGAGTAGCAAGTATCAGTAAAGGTCAGGTGTCTGAGCCGTGGGTGGCAGGGCTGGGGAGCAGGGAAGCACTGCAGTCGGATCTGAGTCAGCTCTGTGCTGCCGGGGGCATTCTGCTCAGCACTCCTGCTGAGTGGGTAGAGCAGCTGACTGGTGGTCATCACTGAAGAAGTCACAGGAATGCTCTGTGTCCTCCCTGTACCATACTGTAACTGTGCCAGAGCATCAGTCAAAATCAAAGATAAGCAGGAAAGCAAACTGAAGAGCATGAGAAGAGCAAGTTCTTCCTGAAGCTCAACAAGTTCTCAGCACCTTCTCCATGCCCTGTGAAACCTCCTACCAAGGGGTGCATCGCTGTGATGTTGGACCCCAGAACAGAGACGTCCCTGTGGGAGCGTATTTGAAACCAGGTTTTAAGGTCACCATTAGGAGCTGTGTTTCCAAACCTCCCTGTGGGATGAGGAGCTGCAGAGAAACCAAAATCAGGTCACGTATCTCGGTGCTGTCAGCATGGACATGTAAATGCAGAGAGCCCAAGGTTCATTCTTAGGCATGTCAGACCTCAGAACAAAGTAGTTGGCAAACCTCTAGCTCAGATTTGAGCCTGCTTTACACCTTCCTGAGATTCAACAGAAAACATAGAGCTGCTCTTGCAGCTCGCAAGGCCAATGGTATCCTGAGCTCCATCAGAAGAGAGGTGGCAGCAGGGACAGGGAGGGGATTGTCCCTCTCTGCTCTGCCCTCGGGGGTCCCACCTTGGGCCCCAATGCAAGAAAGTTGTGGGACTGTTGGAGAGGGTTCAGAGGAGCCACGGAGATGATCAGAGGGCTGGAGCAGCTGCCCTACAAAGAGAGGCTGAGGGAGCTGGGCTGGGTCAGCCTGGAGGAGAGAAGGCTGTGGGGGGACCTCATTGCAGCCTGCCAGTCCCTGAAGGGAGCAGAGAAACAGGAGGGGAATCAGCTTGTTAAAAGGGTAGATAATGGCAGGACAAGGGGGATGGATGGAAGCTGAAGGAAGGAAGGTTTAGATGAGATATTAGGGGGAAGTTCTAGAGAGAGTGGTGAGGGGCTGGAACAGGCTGCACAGAGAGGGGATGGGTGCCCCATCCCTGGAAGTGTTCAAGGCCAGGTTGGATGGGGCCCTGGGCAACCTTGTGTAGCTCCAGACCTGGAGGTTGGTTGCCCTGCCTGTGGCAGGGGGGTTGGAGATCTGTGATCCTTGGGGTCCCTTCCAACCCAGACCAGTCTATATTGGAAACCCTTTATGGTGTTTCTAATTCAGGCCTGGGATTTTAGCTCAGTGTCACCTTCCTGCTTCACACTACCCTGTCTCAAACTCCTAGTTAATGCTTGATGGCAGTAGGGAGATCATGCTGCATCCCTGGGACTGCCAGGTGGCTTTGAGCTGTATGCCACTGAGTGCTTGCCCAGGAGAAGAAGTCCCAGTCCCTGCTTGCTCACTAGCACTAATGATCAGACAGCACTGGCAGGAGCAGGGATTTGTTATTGTAAAAACTTGGGTCTCTTCCACCAGCCTCGATTCCCTGCTGAAGCAAAGATCAAGATGTATGCTCCATGTCATGCCAGAGCAGGGCATGGTCCTTCTGAGATGTGAAACAGTTGGCCACTCACCACCCAGGATGTAGGAGAAAAGTGCTCCAGATTATCCAGACATCATATTGTTTGGCTTTAAAGCAGGACTGTTGAATCTCAGTTGCTGGGTGTCTCATCAGTCTCACAGAGCAGCTTGGAGAGACTTGTAGATGCATTTTGATGGGTAGCAATGTTAGTGTCTTCCTCCTTGTATCCATATTGCAGGGGGTGAACTGGGACAGGGAGGAGAGCCAAAGTTTCATCCTAAAAGGCAGATTGAAAAAGAAGCCTGTGTGCTATAAGAGATTGTCTCCAGAGGCTTTTGGCTACCAGTTTCTCCTCTATCACCAGGGGGAACCTTGGTGTCTTCTCCTATTTGGATAATGCTTAGATTTTTCCTGAGTAGCACCAGCCTGCAAAGTCCAGGGGGGGTTGGAGCTCTGTGATCCTTGGGGTCCCTTCCAACCCCGATCATTCTATGATTCTCTTGTGGGTTTTTATAGCCTGGTATGATCATCTTTGGCAAGTGCATGGTTAAAGGGAAATTTGATAATAATCTGCACGTATCTGAATGGTGATACATGCACCAGGAAGGAAGAGCAATTGTTTCAGCTAGCCAAAGTGGTGTAAGTAGGAAAACCTAGCGAAGGCTGGATATCAGGAAATGCATGGTGACAGTAACATCTGTTAGAATGCAAAGTAATCTCCCTTAGAAAGTGGTGGGCTCAGCATTGCTTCTGACACTGGGAGCTCAGTGAGACAGAGCCCAATTTGATCTACAGCATACTTGGCTTCCAGGGAGGCCGTCTCTATGATCCCCTGGATTTTTTTTTTCCTCCTCTGACTTCTGCAACTCTTGTCTTGCTGACTCTCCCTGGGTGATGAAATATCATTATAACCTTTTGAAATAAGATATTGGTGCCTGGAGAGCAGAGAGGGATTTTCTCATTTGCAAGTGAGAGGCAGTGTGTTAAATTACCATCCCTGCCATTAAATGGGCTGAGTTAAGAATTTGATGTGTTTAAAACAGGGCATTTTCTCCCCCCTCCCCAAACAATCACAGAATCAATTGTAGGGGTTGGAAGGGGCCTCCAGAGCCCATGGGGTCCAACCCCCTGCCAAAGCAGGGTCCCTAGGACAGCGCACACAGGTCGGTGTCCAGACAGGGCTGGAATCTCTCCAGAGAAGGAGACTCCACACCCCCTGGGCAGCCTGTCCCAGGGCTCTGTCACCCTTACTTCACGCTGCAGGGAATGGGGGGAGGTGAGAAGGTGAGGGTTAGTAGTTTAATAGTTAGTAGTTTAAATAACATTCATCATATTCCCTGAGGCTTAGGTTAGTGGGAGCTGCTCAGCACCTGAAACTTCAGCAAATCTGACAGGTAAGCTTCCTACTGATTTGCAGGGCTGAGGAAGCCTGAGCTGTGTCTGTCATAGGTCAGGAGGGATAAAACTTGTCCTTCTGGGCCATCAAAGCTTCTACTTGTTAATTTGGCTCTGGGAAATGTGAAAAAAATCTGTAATGCTGACAAACACAGCGACTAAGTACGTAAGTGATTCAACTCAAGAACTCTGCTTTTGCAATTCTCTTCGGAGAATAAGTGACAAAGTTGTGGTGTCACTTCAGCTGATGTTTTTAAATCGTATCCAGCAGTTGATGCAGGTCTCTGCAGCATTTGTTTCCTCTTCAAGCAGTGCAAAAATTGATAATCATCTGGTACTGCTGAGCATTGCAGCTGACAACATTTGAAACTCCAGACATGGTGATGAATTGCACTATGATATATTAATGTTATTTTGATCCCTGCTCTTTCAGAATTACATTGATCCAATTAGGTTAAGTAGTATGCCATCTAAATTAATTTACTTTCCTCTATTAATCTCCTCTACTGCAGGTCACAAACAGGAATGTAAGTCAACCCATTACATTACATATCTTTTTTTTTTGGGGGGGGAGGTAATTAAATTACCAACTAGATACCTATGTTTTATTCATTGTTTGGTATGTTAAACCTTATTGCCATAACTGGAAAGGGAAGTTATGGAATTGGGAGTGCTTGTTACACTTTGTTTTCATAGTCTTTCAAGAAATGCCTTTATGTGACTTGCTGTCCCTGGGAACTGCTGGTCACACTGAGAATTCTTGTGTTTATCTGGTATTTTCATAAGGGTAGACATCAAACTTTCATCCTAATGGGGGATTGATGACATCCACACTGGGAATTTGTTTGCCTGGGATGTTTCCTCACTTTAGTAAGTAGAGCTGCACATGAGAGACTCAAATGAAAATTAAAGATTGATGTAAAGCAATGGGATCCAGTGGTTGGAAACTGATTGGTGACACAGTCAAGCTAGACAAACAATGCAGGGTTTTTACATTGAGCAAAATTAACTGATAAAAACCTGCCAGGCTTGCAGTAGCTTCTTCATCACAGGAGATCCAGACAAGGGCTCTCTACCATAAGAAAATGGGTCTGCTTCCATCACAGTCAATGTACCAGGAGATGAATTCGTGACCCATGTGTTGTGGCAGGTGAGGCTGCTGATCACAGCGCTCCCTTCTGGTATTAAAATCTGAGAATCTGTGAAATCCTTTCTCAATCTGTGCCTGAGGGTAGAACGAGCAGAAGCAGAAAGGTCACCTTTATCATCGCTGCTGTCAAACACTTTGGAAATAGCAGAGCACAAAGCGAGTATATTGCTCAATCACTTTGCCCTTATGCTGCATCTGTCACCCTATCCCTTGCCTGTATTTGGTCTCATTAAATAAAAATCACTCCAGTATCCTATATTGTGTCCAGATCTGGGGCCCCCAATACAAGAAAGGTGTGGAACTGTTGGAGAGGGTTCAGAGGAGCCACGGAGATGCTCAGAGGGCTGGAGCACCTGCCCTACAAAGAGAGGCTGAGGGAGCTGGGCGGGTTCAGCCTGGA
>VZTU01002642.1:44272-83179 GCA_013400835.1 Zapornia atra | reverse complement strand
GGTTGGATGGTGCCCTGGGCAACCTTGTGTAGCTCCAGGCCTGGAGGTTGGTGTCCCTGCCTGTGGCAGGGGGGTTGGAGCTCTATGATCCTTGCGGTCCCTTCCAACCCAGACCAGTCTGTGATACTATGAAATCCCATCTCCATAATTTCACAGCAGAACTCTGTTAGCTTCAACAGCTGTGGGATCTTACCTTTCGCCTTTTTAAAGGTAGCAAGTGCCCACTAAGCTCAGAACTTGGCAGTGGTGTTATATAAATACTAAAGATAATTAAGAAAGCAGCTGCTCTTTGTGATAATCATAGAATCACAGACTGGTGTGGGTTGGAAGGGACCCCAAGAGTCACAGAGTTCCAATCCCCCTGCCACAGGCAGCGCCACCAACCTCCCGGCCTGGATCTACATAAGGTTGCCCAGGACCACATCCAACCTGGCCTTGAACACCCCCAGGGATGGAGGGAGTGGGGTACATAGCTACAGCAGGCTTTGTTTCAGCCGGGCCTTCCAGAGGGCGCAGGCACAAGGAGTGAGATAAACACAGGTATAAGTGCTATCCGAGGGGTTGGAGGTGTGCTTACAGGGCTGGTTGGTGGAATATAGAGTACCTAAATCAACACTAGATGCTTGGTTGGGCAACCAAATCCTGCTCTAGGTGTGGTGCTTGGCTGAGGTGCAGAGCAGTTCCAGTAGAACCCACCAAACACTGTAGAGAGTTTTTACATTCAGTATCTATTAATATGCTAATGTATCCCACAGGCTGGGAAATGTAAAGTGAGACTCTGTACTTGAGTACTCCTTGCATTGGGGTTTTGCTACCTCCATCTTTTTATGGTGCCATTTCCTTCAGGGTTTTTCTTTCCCCCCCAACCCCTTTTTTTTTTCTAATCTTGTTTCATTCAGTGGTTGGTTGGGTTTTTTTATTCTACCTTAAGATAGAAGCTCTTAAAGATGTTTTTTTTTTCTCTAATATACAGTTCCTAGCACAACCAGGTCCTGATAATGACTGCACATTAATGTGATGCAAATAAGACTGCCATGAAAATTAGGTCTGTTTTTTCATGTTCTGGTTTTAATGTTTATACAAAGTGCAAAAGATGTGGATCTAGTTCACACTACTGTATAAGCAAGAGTGAAGCATTAGCCAGCTTTAAACCAAAGAAAGGACCCAATTTGTTCACATGAACAACTGAAAGGAGAAACACATCCCTGATGTGAAGCAGAATGTAGTGAAACACTGTGCCAAAGATTTTCAATAGTCCAAATTCTCCACTTTTTGGGAGTTGATGGTGGCATTTATCTTTGGTTTCTTCTGTCATCTGCTTTCACGTTTCACTAGAGTGTTTGTCAAAACTCAAGCATGTTAATATTGAGGTCTGTAGCTTAACACCTATGTTAAGGGTAAATGTGAATATGTCTTCATCCTTCTGGCCTTGTTAGAAATGTTCTTTAAATAAGGAGCTGAAAAACAGATCAATATAAGACTTTTTTAACTACTCCTTCAAAAAGGCAGATGCTGTTTTCTGTATTCTGAGTTTACTACAAAAAGAAGAAATTTCCAGAAAATGGTAATTGCAAGTCAAAAGTTTTTATGTCACTGCTAAAGGCAGGAGTGAATGAGAACAAAATGTCACATCATAGACATGGTCTTTCTCTGTCTTCTGATACATCATTTCAAATTATTACATTTCCATTCATGAATATTCTTTTCAGATGGTCAGAATGAATCCAGTACTCTTAACTTGTGTAATGTTCTTGCAGTGTTTTCCTAGAGTGTCAGTAGAAGAAGTTTGTTTCATTTACCCAGAGCAAAACTAGTCTTTGGGTGGTCACTTGCTGATGAATCACAGAATGACTAGGTTGGAAAAGACCTTTAAAATCATCCAGTCCAACCATTCCTGTCCTCTACTAACCCGTATCCCTGAGCACCTCATCTTGCCTGTCTGTTAAACACATCCAGGGTCGATGACTCAACCCCCTCCCTGAGCAGCCTGTTCCAATTCCCAGTAACCTTTTTGGTGAAGAATTTTTTCCCAATTTCTAATCTGACCCTGCCCTGGGGCAGCTTGAGCCCATTGCCCCTTGTCCCATCTCCTGTCCCCTGGCTGAAGAGACCATCGCCCACCTCTCTGCACCCTCCTGGCAGGGCAGTGTAAGCGGTGATAAGGTCTCCCCTCAGCCTCCTCTTCTCCAGACTAAACACCCCCCAGCTCCCTCAGCTGCTCCTCAGAGGATTTGCTCTCCAGTCCCTCCCCCAGCCTGGTTGCCGTTCTCTGGACTCGCTCCAGGACCTTGATGTCCTTGTAGCGAGGAGCCCAGAACTGGACCCAGCACTTGAGGTGCAGCCTCACCAATGCCCAGTACAGAGGCACCATCACTTCCCTGGACAAATGCAACACATTATATAATAAAATAAATAACAGAGGGATTTTTTTTTTCCCTTTTGCAAACCCCACCATTACTTAGAGCTCTTCCAAATGCCAAGATTTCAGATTTAATGTAAAATCTGTTGAAACTTGCACGGAGGAGTCAATACTTGAGGTGTGCTGGCATCCTCATTTGGAAGAGAAAGCAGCATGGGAACTCACAGACTTTTCACAGTTAACGAAGGACGTGTCCATGTCCTGCCACGTCAGTATTTGGAGGTATCTTTTTCCCAATAGTCATTGTGTCATTAGCGCTCAGCTTTGATCACTACCTTACACGAAACCACTAAAGGACAAAGCCAAGGTAATGTGGCCTTAATATTCCATGTGCTCTGTATTTTTCAGGGGCCTATTAGCCAGCAGCTTCACAGAGACACATTATTTGAAAGACGGCACTGATGTGGTTCTCGCACGCAATTACACGGTAAGGTTGGCGTTTCGTGGGTAGATGATGTTTCATCATTAAAACCCAGAGTACTCTCTGCCAGGCCCTGAGCCATAGGATGAAACAGCTAGATGTGTGGCTTTTTTCATTGTTGCCTTCAGTACCTTTTTGACTGCTGTGATCCTACACGTGAATTTTTTTAGAGAGAGCCTTTAAAAGGCAAGCTGTGGGGTTTTCACCAGGTGACTTTTAAAATCTGTGAGATGTATTCAGCTTCTTGGAAATATACCCATTAGAATTTTATAACAAATGCAGCTATTGCTGGTCAGTTATGGGAGAAAGTCCTGGTTCGGTTAGGAAGAAAGCCCTAAATATCTGATTTCCATAGCGCTGAAGCTCCACGTCAGAGGTTTTGAAGGCTTGGGTGCCTTTCTGCATTGGGGAAGCCATGGCTGGGGCTTGGGAGAGGGGGTGCGTTGGTTGGGGTTTCATTTTTAAACCAGACTGTCAGACTGTTACCAGTATACTTGATATATATACTATATATATAGATATAGATATATACATATGTCTGCATATATACACACACACATATCATAGAGTCATAGAATCACGGACTGGTCTGGGTTTGAAGGGACCCCAAGGATCATAGAGCTCCAACCCCCCTGCCACAGGCAGGGCCACCGACCTCCAGGCCTGGATCTACACAAGGTTGCCCAGGGCCCCATCCAACCTGGCCTTGAACACCTCCACATGTGTATGTATTTATGTTTATATAGAGAGAGATAACTACAGGTAATATGATCCTCATTAAAATCAGCAGTTAAAACCTGCCTTCTATAAATAAAATGCGCTTTAAGCCAGTAATGCTTTTGTCCTCTGGCAGTATGAACGCCTTAATTAGAAACAATGCAGCAAGCGATTTTAATTACAAAGTTTGTCTTTTATCTGCCCAAGTCCTATAAAGTATTTGTTACGTTACGTTACTTATTTATTGATGCTGTCAGCAGAGGCATCGAGCTTTGTGTTCCTCTCCATAAAGGGCTTTGTTAGTATCAGGGAACAGCATTATTTCCATGCGTAACGTCTTACTTCTGCAAAAGCATCTTCATTATAGCCCCAGACTTCCCAATCATTTTGCAGACTTTCAGTGCTTTCTCTTTTTTTTTTTGCTGGATGCTTCTATCTCCTTCCAAATCTGCTTAGTAGAAAATAGTCATTTATTTTAGAAACAGGATGGCTGTGTGGAATCCTAAAGGAAGTAAAGGGAAAGAAATGGAGCATGTAAGTTTTCAACAGATGAACCTATGTTAACATAAGTATGTGTACAGCTAACCATAGCTAGGCAGGAAAAAAATATATCAGTTTTCCTAACAGGAGTAAGTCATGATTAATACTGACAGTACACTTTGCTGCCTAAATTATTTCTTTTTTAGACCAGTGAATTAATTTTTTATTAAACACTGCAATATGGTTTAAAAGAGATAAGTCTCTGTGATATTATTTTTATATCTCTTCTTTACTGGGGACATCAATATAGCCTGTAGTTGAAAAACCAAATCCAATTTCCCGTTGAGAAGTTGCTTAGTCAAATACAGCTCAGAGGTCAGACCAAGGCAGCAGGTTCATGGGGCTGTCACGTGGGGAGTTCCTCTAGCACATGAGTCAGTGCCCAATTAGTTTTCTGGTTTATAATTTATGGTTGTCAAAAGCTGGTATTTATTAAATGACCCCAAGTAAGCATGGAGTGCTGTTACAAGTATGACAAACCAGGAACGGTAATTATTTGTTTTTAGGGGGTCGTCCATTTAATATACTAATTTACAGGAATAAAAAGAGTGGATAGGAGAAAAAAAAAAGATAATAATCCTGCAGTTCAGTGGAGTTACTGAGCTAGAAATCAATTTTCTACCAGCCCAAGTGCAGGCCATGGTCTGGTAACTTTACATTTTCAGTATTGGACTTCGGCATCATATAGCGTGTGGATCTCAGAGAAGTTGTGAAATGGGCCACAACAAGGAGCTCAAAGTTAATAAAATGACAAGTTGTGTGTGGAGAGGGAAAGAAATCAGGCCCTTTGCTACAAATCGCTCTTTGATAAAGACAGCTAGACTGCAGCAGCAGCCTGTGTGGGGCGAGATAGCAGCTTGGCCTCCCCGTTTCACTGAGGACTGTGCTTAACAGGGGTGATGCTAAACCCTGACCATCAGCCTCTTAAGAGCTCTGAACTGCACCTCTGCCTTACACTTTAAGTGACAAGAATAAACCTGCTTTATCTTTGGGTTTTGAGTGTTTCAGGGTCACTGTGAGGAGTCAGTGCTGAGGAGGGGTGTTGTCTTTTACTCTGTCTTACCCACTGGATGCATGTAGCTGATAATACTAAAATAAAGTGAAATAGTACACGCCTACTGAAAACTTTGACATCCATAGCAATTGTGACTGAAGCAGTCATTCCCCCAAATTTCAGTCTGTGGCTTCCTCCCTTTAACTGTGGCTTTTTCCTTGTTATTGAGTTACTGATTCTTTATAAGTAGTGATGATAAAAATACCCAACAGTAAAATGCTATTACCCTGTTTCTGTCATTTCTGTCGCTGAGGAAAGTTATTGAGGTTTGTGTTTAGAAAGTCAGATGTTGCTGTTCTGTGTTCAGTTGCTCATGTTGGAAATACATATGCTCTAAACAAATATTTTTCTTGGTATAACCTTATTTCCCCAAAATTCATACCTGAATTCTTCCGTCTTGCCCAGCATTTTCATAGCTATCTCGCTGTTTAACAAAATCAAGGTGGTCTTTAGAAGTCTGCTATGTGATGCTCTGTAAGTGAAAGCCATGCCCCAAAACTGAAAAGGTTAATTAATGCAGCTAGATGGATGGGAATGAACCGAGCAATAAAAAGGCACAGTGAGATGACAGGTTGAAGCATGAGTGATAACTTTCCTTCGTGCTAATAAGATAGGAACCTTTCGCAGCAGTGTGTTCGGTTTCCAGGTGGCATTCAAAGGAGCCACAAGAAAAGAAGTGCTGGACGTCACACAATTGGTGCTTTCCAGCCAGTCACATAATTAGGAGTGTAATATAACCTTTAGTCAACAATAAAATTAACCTTGATTCCAGACAGATATGCGTATGTGCTGAGACAGTATCTCTGTTGTGGGTTATTAAGGAAATACAATAACCCAGTCGCAAAATGAAATTGGATTGTTGCCTCTCAAAATAGGAGACCCTCTTATTCCTGGTTGTTCTTAATAACACGCAGCCACTCGGTTGGGTAATTCAATAAAAGGTTTCCTTTCCAACCTGTTTTCCTTCCCCTTCATTTGCTCTGTGAATTTTTTTTAACTATAGGGTTGGAATTGGCTTTTTTTATACTACCTTTTTATACATCGCTACTTCCTGTAGACATACATAGATGTAAATGACCTTAAATAAAAGTGTGGGTTTATAGAAAGTAGTAAAATGTGTCAGTGGATTTGTTCATCTGATTTAATTTTTTAAAACATTCCGTATTATAGCTTTAAATAAGATACCACAGGAAAAGGTGGTCAGTCGTGCAATTTAAACACCACTGGCCCTCTTTAACAAGCACAACACAAGACCAAAGAACCCAAACCAAACCCCACTCCCACACTTTGGAGTTTAAGATGCACCTAAGATCTCCCTTGGACTTCCCATTTTCCATTTGGACCGTTAAGTATGGCAAATATTTAGTGGGGCAGGAAGGGTTCTCTGTCATGGCCCGAGAGTGATGATGGCTTTGAAATAAAGGGGATGCAAAACCATGAGAAAACTAGAGAGCAAAGAGTGTTTCTGACTTCTGAAATATTTTCTCTCTTTTTTTTTCTGCACACAGGGTCACTGCTATTACCACGGCAATGTGCGAGGGTACCCCGACTCCTCAGTCAGTCTCAGTACCTGCTCTGGACTCAGGTGAGCCAATATTTCAGTAACACTTGAGCTCCTTAAGAAACCATCCTAGTTGAGTTTCTGGTTTGCCTTTTAATGAGTGTATCGATACCTGTTTTTCACATCTTGGTACAATCTCTCTACCAAACATTTTCCTCTAGTTGCTCTGAAACGAAAAAAAAACCCAACAACCAATCAAAAAAGAAATAGATAATGCACTTTGGAGGGTTTCCATGATGTCCCTTCTCTCTTGTTGCCTGTCCTTGTCTGTACCCTTTTACAGCAGTGCAGTGCTTGGCACATTTTTGGGCTGGCAATGCCCGCTGGCCTTCCAGTCCCCCTTGTCCTCAAAGCTGGTTCACCAAGTGATGGCAGGATGCTTTCCAGCTCCAAATTCAGGCACCGTCCCTCAGCCTCATCGTTAGGAGAGTTCGTGGGATAAAACATAAATGTGGCTGAGGAGCTCGATGAATGGCTTTCATGGAAGATATGATGCTCAGCATTAGGATTATAGCTACTTGTTAACAGAGTAGCACATCCATGTTGCTGAAACTGAATCTCTTCTGGGTTAGAGAAAGGAACAGGCTGACAACATATAAATACACAGTGGACACAGTTCAGGAAACAATTATCTTCCTTACTTGGACAATCACAGGCTGGTATTTACTCACAAAGCTGTTCCAAATCACAGTAATTAACTGTAAATTGGCTCTAGTGTTCTCCCTGGAAAACCCAGTTTTCCTGTCAAATTTCCAGCTGTCTCAACCTTTTCTGGGTTTGTTTAATTTATCGACAAACAGCATGAGTAGCTGGAGTCTTTCTTCCCTTGATTTTGCATTTTGTGTGATCAGGGTATTATCCAGGCTTTTCTGATGGAGCTCTGGGACAGACAGCACCAAACAGTTTGCTCCCTGCCTGAGGGTCCCCTTTCCTTCCAAGGATTGGATTCCTGTGGCTCATTCCCACATGGAGAGGGGTTTTATGGGTGCTTTGGTATGTGTCTGCTGCCTTCCACAAGTTTAATTAACTCCTCACATGGATCGTGGCAGCCTGAGTTCCCCAGCCATTCCCACAGTCTGTGATAATACAAGGCAGCGTGGTCGGTGTTTCAGTTGAAGGGGTTGCATTGCTGCAAGGTCTGCAGGGTGAGACAGGGTCTGCACTTGTGTCTTGTTCCAGAGCTACCTGAGAATGGAAGAAAACTCAACAGAAATTCATCTTCTTCACACTAAATGCCTTTTCTTCCTTCTCTAATGTGGGGTTTTTTTTTATAGTTGTTGAGCTCACAGCGTAATTTCCCAGTTTTAGGAAGTCAGATGTGTCAAGTCAACATATGCCAGCACTGACATTTTTCTCTCATCTGGCACTATCATGGATAAATCCCCTAAGTGCAAGCTGACAGTATTACACTCCTTCCCCATAGGAAAAATGTAGCAGCATCTTTTTCAGCACAAGTTTTCCTAAGTTTCCCTGCTGACGTGTGTTTCGCTCTAGCAGGAGAGCAGCTAAGGCTGTATCTCACTATCTGTGCCAGTTTAGCTGCTGCATTTGCTGCTGAGGTTGGTCGAGAGGGTGTCCATGAGGAGGGCAGTGTGTGATAAGGGTGCCTGTTGACTTACTCCACAAAACTCATTTCTCAGCCTGACAGCCAACGGCGTGTAACTCCCAGTCATTGCCTGTGCTTGATCTGAGCTGGCGACATCTGGTTGAAAGGTTTCCTAATGCACTGTCAGCTCCTTGAACCGTCC
Source organism: Zapornia atra (assembly GCA_013400835.1). Lineage (NCBI taxonomy): Eukaryota > Metazoa > Chordata > Aves > Gruiformes > Rallidae > Zapornia > Zapornia atra. Next base: position 74,719 of record VZTU01002642.1, on the reverse strand, counting down.
AGGCTTTCTCATTAAAACTGGTTAGGAGTGAAGGGACAGGGAGGGGGAAATCCCAAGTAACTGCACTGAGGCCCTGAGAGCACTAAGCAGCTTCCAGAATCAGGCCCACTGGTCACTGTAGTTCTGCCAGCTGAACGTTATTGTGGTGATGTGTCGCTTGAGAATTTGGGTGGTTGGTCTAGTTGAAGATGTCCCTGCTCATTGAAGGCAGTTGGACTCGATGATCTTCAAAGGTCCCTTCCAACCCCAACCATTCTAGGATTCTGTGACTTACTGCATGTGACCCAGTCTGAAATTACATGAGGAGAAATAGGACAGTTCAAAACTACTTCATGGCTGGATTGCTGGCAACTTGACTGGTGTTAGACCTGAAGTAATAGTGAGGGATTGGATGGTGTACTTGCCCACCAACTTGCTGGAGTCATTCTTGTTTGTCCATGGCATGATAAAGACTGCAAGCTGCAGGACTAAAGATGTAAGACATGATGTGGCCCCGGAGCCCCGGAGAGCACAGTCCCTGGGGCAGCCGTTTCACTTACAGCAGCCGGTGAGAGGAAAGACTGGTCTCGCTCTCAGTCTGTCCCTGGCTTCCTGACAGTTTCTAAGTGAAACAGACAAATCTCTCTGTCTCAGTTTCTCCATCTGTTAAATTCATTTCATGATTCTTACCTACCTCACGCGGCTGTTGCGTTGGGGCTAAAGTTTAAGTGCCTGAAAAACATCTAATGAAAGGAAGTGCAAGCTGTTAGCTCAGTGAAATCTCAGAGCACTAATATCCTCCCACTCCTACTAGACCTCGGTACCTCGGGCATTGTTCCACGTGTGGATAGGTAGGGACTGTGTCTTTTTCCCCCAGGTTAGGAGAGTTCATTAAAAGACATGAAACCAGTCATAAAGAATAGGTTCCACATTTTAGCATGCTCTGAAGCCTGAGTGCTCAGTGGTAGTCAAAGCAGTGGAAAGGATCATAGGAATTACTGAGACAGAAATAGAGGATAGAACAAAAACCCTCATTACCACTTTATAAATCCATAGTGCACTCACATCTTGAATTCTGCATGCAGTTCTTGTTTTCCCATCCCCGTCCCCATCTCAGAAAAGGAAGCATTTTTACCCTGAAAAGGTACAGAGAAGGGCAAAAATTATGATCAAAGGTATGGAACAGCTTTTATCCAAGGAGAGAAAATAGACTAGGATTTGTCACTTTTGAAAGGAGATGACGGAGAAAAGGGGTATGATGAAACGAGGTTGAATGTCATGCTAAAGAGGGGACATTTACTGAATATTTTTCATAACCCTGAAATTAGAAGACATCAAATGAAACTTTAGAGCAAAAGAAAGGAGTTTTTTATTCACTGCATAACCAAGCTGTGGCGCTCCCTGTCACGGGTGGGTGTCAATGTGAAAAATATCAGTAGTTTCAAAAAAGGATGAGACAATTTGGGAAGGGGAGCTGAGGGAGCCTCTCCCAGGCTGTCAAACCCAAAGATGTCCCTAACACTCATGTTGTGAGAGTTGGGGGTACCAACTGGGGCGTTCTTGTTATGTTCTTACATCTTATACCTAAGTATCTGCTGCTGACCAGGGCCAGAGACAAGGTGCTGAGCTGGAGCGACCTTGCTCTGACGTACTGCAACCATCAAGCTCTTACAGTGCAGCCACGTGGCTGATGATCTGAAATGAGTTATTAGCTTGTAAATACAATACAATTCCAATGAGCTACAGGAAGAATCAAGCGTGAAATCGGAAGTTAAGACAGGTTTGACTGGTTTATGAGGAGGTGAGATGTAGTGAGAAGTAGACTTGGCTCTCTTATACACTCACGTATTCCAGCTATGTTACATCCTCTCAGACATAACATTCGAGTGCCTCGCCACACATAGGATTACAATGGCATAAATAGTTGGACTGACACTGATAAGTGCCTAAAATGCATGTTAGAGGAGAATATAATCATGCCATATTCTGTATCCTGCTGGCTTCTCCGGAGGAGGAAGAGCTGGCAGTGGAGAGGAGACGGTAAATGCTGAATGCACAAAATGGGAACAATGGGTAATCAGGATTTCCAGCGCTTCCATCTGGATAAGAAAGCCAATTAGACTGTCAAAGCTTGTGGGAAGGTGAAGGTATGACAAAGTCAAGTCGTTTCCTTCCTGTCCTCAGGAAATACCCTTCTGTTTATCTAGCTCAGAGGCTCTTCAAGTTTTTAGCAAATAACTTTGGCGTGTGGCCACCACACACATCTTCTGTGATAAATTCCTATAGACTTCAGAGGTTTTTTTTTTTCTCCTATTACTTTCTCTGCGAGTGCAGATCTAGCAAATGCACACAGAAATGCAGCCTGAAGAAGAGCACGATCTCCACAGTCCAGGGGCTGGCAGGGGATGCTGGCAGGGCGGATGTGCAGCTACAGAGGCATCTGCAGTGACCTCTCTGTCAGGAGGGAGCCCGAGAGGTGCTCTCAGAAGTGGCTTAGTAGTTTAAGGATAGAAATCTCCCAGGAAGCCCTTTCTGTCTAAAACACCAAATTGCTCTTAGAAATCCCAGGAATCCCTTGGAGTTACCTAATTGCTAGATAATAAGCCCATTCACACATAGCAAAGTATTCAGTCATGGTCCAACCTCATCAGTGACTGAAAGATGCTGTCTCCAGGATGCCAGTGGTGGGGATAAGGCCCCAGAACTGAACGGACAGTCATTTTTACTGGGATTACATAGTTATGCTAAAAGAGGATGCCAGCCCTAGAGCCATCCATTTTTCAACTGGTCTGGCTGAACTCGCTGCACCCCAGACAGAGTCAGCTGAAGAGGGGATTTAAATACGACACTCCAGACATCAACTATTTAAGAAAAGGAATGGGAGTAGGAAACCAGTGAGTAAAAAAAAAATAAAAAAAAAAATCAAATTCCTCATGGCTTCTCAAGCATGATTTCCCCACTGAAGGGGAGATTTCATCCAAAAAAGAAGTTAGGAGAAAATCCCAGTTGCAAAAGGCACCGCTTTGGCCATGTGCTTTTCTTTGTGCTTTCTGAAGAGCTTTTAGTTCATATAAACATTTGACATGGTTTGTAAATTATCTGACCATGAAACTACTGGAGGTTTTTTGAGCTTAATGTTAGAAAGCATTCAGCTTCCAGGGTTTCATAGCTTCTGTATTCTGTCCGTTCAAACGGCAAACAGCTCCTAGATCACGATCGCCTCTGTGATCTGAGATGAACGTTATCTCTGTTCTTTGACAACTGTGTGCATGCTTTCCCAGGCACACCATAATCCCCCAAACATCTCTGCTACTGCTAGGACAAGTGTGATGGATGATCTGTACCTGGCTGAGCCTGCCCCTTCTCTGTCAAGTCTGTGTCTGACAGCACTTAATTAAAAACAAAAAACCAAAACATCCCCCCCCCAAAAAACCCACCAAAAAACCCATCAAAACCAACTAAAAAGCTAAAGTTAAAAATAATTTTATTCATTTTGTGACTTGAAGAAAGCATCCTATGAGCCTTAATGTGGTGTGCGAGTTTCTATCGAGCCTTCTTTTATTATTACACTGTTTGCTGCACAGTGCTTAAAACATGCTCACTAAATCAGCCCCGATGCCAACATCTCTTTCCTTCTTCATTTTTCTCTGCTTTCCTTGGGCTGTCTTGTCACCCTCCCAGCTGAGCTCACATGTGACACTTTCTCTGATAACACAATTACTGTTCCTTGCGACCCAAATGCTGAACATGAAATTGCATTATCGCTTTCCATTCAAGCAACCAAGCAACTCCCTGTTTAAATTCCAGGCATCAAATTTGCAGACCAATATGGATTCACTCTGGACAAATGTGTCTTGAGCTGAGAAAGGATTAAGCGTGTGCTACAGTAGTCTCTGGGCATGCCAACATTGTAGAGGCTGTGCTATAGAATATATTTTCAGGTTAATGAAAGGCACTGGCTGGAATAAAATGTATTTGACTAATGATGTGTCTGCGTGAGAACACCTCTACCACTGCAGTGGGATGTTAAACTGGTAATGCTATTGCTTTAACCTCCCTTAGAGATGTTGTCTGTTGTTGATTCGGGTCAGGCTTGTTATTTTAATTGAATCCTGAGGTGTGGTATGGTAGGATAGCAGCATTACTTGGGTCTTGTGTGAGGCTCTTCATCAGTAGATAATTATTCTCTGTGGTTACTAGAATTTGCCCCATTTTACAGGTAAGGAATTAATGCAGAAAGAGGTGAATTGCCTGTCCATGGCTGGCAGTGGTGGAGACAAGAGTACTTCTGTTTCTGGAGTCCACCTCCCATTGTCTGTATTTCCCAGTCCATTAAAGTTAAATAATGGCCAGACTGTTTTGAAAAATCTGAAGATCACATAGTCCATTGGAAAAATAATCCATGGATCATCTTGTTTGTTTATTCCAATAATATTAATCTGCAACTGATTAAAGCAGACTAAATTACTTCATTCTTTTTCCTCTTGTTTGTTTGCCTGCTTACCTGCCTGGGGATTTGTTATACAAAGTCCTGAGAAGGTAAAACTGATAAGAAAAATAAATGCAGTTGCTACACTGCTCTTACAGATCACCTTCTGCTGTCATGCCTGTTGAGAAACACCGCAGCAAGTAACCGCTGTACCTCACCCTCAGCATCCTGAGAACAGCACCTCAGGGCCACAAGGCTTCAATTCTGTTACCAATTCACCTAAAACTCCTGTGGAAATCACTGCCACAGCTGTGGGACCAGACCCTTTACTTCAGGTGTAGCATGAATTCTAAAATGAAGGTCCTGTAGTTTTTTAGGTGGCACGTGAGCACTGCACAGCCTTTTGCAGTGTCTGTGGGCAGAGACAGACTTAATGTATGTGGTGTGTAAACATGACAGCCCTCTGTAGTCTAATTAATTTCTCACAAACTGCAAACACCTAGATTCTTCTCCAGCTGTAATAGAACTTTCTGTTGTTATTGTTTAGAAAGAAGTATAACTTTGAGCTTCATTAAAACCAAATGTTTAATTGCATGCACAGATATCAGATTTATTGATTTACTTAACTTGCCCTGGATAGTACAGCAGAATAATATATCACAGTTTCATATAATGCTGTCCTAGCCAAGTTTTACTTCAGCATCACAATTTCTCAGACAAGTATGCATTGATGGTTTATGTTGGCAGGGCCTTTGCTTCTGCTGACAAGTTGGAAAAGAAAAATCCCATTTATATTTTGAGATTTCCTAGACCCTGTTGGTTTATGAAATATGACTGGCTGTGCATTAGGTTTTGTTTTGGTTTTTAAGAGAAAAAAAATAATCACGTTTTACTTTATCGATGATTTAAATAGTGGAGTCATTCCATCAAATTACACTTCCCTAATTGAGAGATTCCTGGCAAGTTAAACAGCAATGAATAACAAATTCATTATTTAAATTATGTTTTAATAACTTTTTCTTTGGGGTTGGGGAGGGGGGTTGTCCCACCATAGGCCATCTCATATGTGCACATACATCCCTATGTGTCCATATGGCATAGAGTAGGCAAATACCTTTTGCATTTAGAGGTGATTAGCAGCAATATGGATGTGGTTTATTTAGTGCTGACCACCAGACATGAGTGGGGTTCAAACCCTGTTGAGAGGTAGAGTAAAATATTAGCTCAGGCTCAAGACCACAGTGAAGCTGCTTCCAGTTGGCTTCGAGCCTGTGAACTGATGTCTGGACATGCTGTATGGTATAGATTTTTTATTCCCTCCCTCTCTGCTACCAGTGATGAAAAGGACAGCCTGACAGTTTTAGACAGGGGTTGAATTCTCTCTTGTCTTCCCTGTCCACCTCTTCTGCAAGAGCATCTTTCTGACTTCCCAGCATCACTATGATTTGGGGCTGGGTAAAAGACAGATGCTGTGAATTAGATACTTGAAGACCCAAAAAAGTAAAGTTTATATTGCATTTTTCCAAAATATTAATAAGCTTGGGAGTTCTGGTGGCCTTTTGCCTCATAGAGGTGATGGTAGAAATCCCACAGATTTCAGTAGCAGTTGTCCTTAAAGAGCAGCCACTGCTTGAGCACCCACAGAGTCGCCAAAACCCCTTTTGGGTTCCTTATACAGTTTGTGGTTGGGGATGAGTAGTCCCACATGCCTCCTATGTGCCCTATTGGAAAGCATTGTGTTATTTAACGTTAATACTTCCCTAGAAATGGAAAAGTTGCACCATCTTGTCTTTTGGGGAGCACAGAGCTGACTCAGGAGTGTGGGAGAACCACAGTCAAGAGGTAGACACAGAAATGGTGCTTTGAAACACCTGAAAAAATTTGGAAGGGAAGGGTAGTTATGGATTTATTTTATTTGCATCAAATTCTTAGCACTGAATGACTGGTAGATACTGTTCATCCAATCCCACCACACCAGAAAAGGAAAGAGACTGTAGCTTTTGCCTAGTTACATTTTTAAGGTGCTGTGCTTGGCACTGATCAGTGGGGGGAAAATGCAAGGTGGAGAAAAAAGCAAATTAGTCAAAACCAGAGACTTGGCCAAGATAATTCATATTTGATATTCATTATCTTATTACAGATGGTCACAGGCCAGGTGCTGATATCCTGTAGGCAGTACTCAAAGGATAAGTGGGCATTAAATGAAATGTATAGTTTCCTTCATGCAGAATCTGCAGATTTTTCTTTTTTAACATATATAATGGTGGAACTGTTCTTAGAGGCTCATGCTGCTGCTTGGGATTGGGTTCTCAGTGGCAAGTTGGATAGGCTGCCCTGATTCCAGTGTGCTTGGCAGGAGACAAAATTAATCACTCTGGTGTCTGATCATTTGTCCTCTGCAGCTAAAGAAAATGAGGTATAAAGAAATGGTTTTGTAATTACTTTAGACAGTAGCTGGATATACAAGGGGTAGGTTGGAAACCTGGCTTTGATGTGGCATGCTTTGGCTATGAACTCTTGACACCAAGATGTTGGCTTTGAAAATTATTTAAGTCTAGATTTTTTTTTAAAGTTAATGTTCTAAATGGGATCAAGTTTAACATTAGAACTAAAACCTTTCCTGGCTTTCTGTTGGGCTTTATTTGACAGTAAAGGGAGAGATGGTCGGGCTGGCCCATTTCAAACCATGACTAATGGACTTCTGCCTCCACTGGTGGTTTCCAGCTGCCTCCAAAATTAAATGATGAATTGCACATGAGAAAGACAACAACCCTGATTTGATTGTGCTGCTAACAGAGCTGCTGATTATTGGACTAAAGGGAATATGTTGTCCTGGTTTCCTAAATTCTTCAAGGAACGAGGCAGATCTAAAAGTAATTTGCAAAAATGTTGGGTGTAAGGTTACTCAACTCATGGGGTGACCTGCTCGGAGGTCTCTTGTATGTCATGCATGCTCTAGTCTATCCTAGCTGTAGCTGCAAGGGTTGCTGTGATAAATCAGTGCTGTTTTTCCAGCTGTGCTCCAGCATACACAGCATGCCTGTGCGATGGGTAAATAGTATATCTTACCTGATTTGCCAGGGGTGCTAAGGAAGCTACAAATGGGTTGTCAGACCCCAGTTCTTGGTTCAGCTCAGCAAAGCAGGCTCCTGCAACACGCTGTTGCACAGCAATTTTAATGTCATGGGTTTCCAGTCGTGTTTTTCTGTTATGTTGCTGGGGCTTTTCTTTTGTCTTGGCCTTCTAGCTGTTCCAGTTAAGAGTAAAAAGGTCATCTGTTGGCTTGGCTGAGCTGATGTTAATAATGTTTTCTAGCAAAACAGCTTGGAATGAAAAGTTCAGTTAACTGGTTAGGAGGCCAAAGACTTTGAATTTCTTCATCATGTCTTGCTAAGAAAAGAATAACTAGGGCAGCTTTTTCCTAATAACTTTTCTTTTTATTTTTAAATCACTCTTTATGGTGTCTTTATCCTGTGTCTGGATCCTTCCTCTTTTTCCTTGTCTTTTTTTTTAGCTTTCTTTAGAAGAATTGTATAGCCACATGTGTCAGTCTCACAATGGCTGTAGCATCTTACCTTTGCTGCAATACAGACAGAAGTAAAAAAAGCTGACACTTCCTATACACCAAAAAGGCAGCTGTATAAAAGTATATAGAGATAATATAAAGCAGTTTAGGGGAGGAACTGCCCAATTAAAAGTTCCACAGGAATTCCAGGTATGTTGATGGTAATTATCACTGCTGGTATTTTGCTGGTGCTTAGGGATTAATGCCTTTGTAATTTAAAGACAGGGAAGAAATTAGTAATGCAGTGCACTGTTCAGTGTAGTGTGTAATTGGTGAATGCTTGCCACACCCCATAAGCAAATGCATATCCCTCCTTTAGAAGAGAGAGGTGGGATTTTAGGAGTGGCTGTCTTTGGTCACCAAGTTACCCAGCAAAACCTGATGTCTGGCTTGCTGCAGGAATTACCTAGGGCGCTCCTGGGTGATTGGCAGTATGTGCCCAGGATGCAAGTTAGACACTTGTAAGTTTGGCACAACATTACAACTCTGCTTTACTGAGGCAGTTCAGAATAATTAAGCAGGACCCAGAAGAAGAACCCAAGCAGGGCTGTAATTTGGTGAGTTGTCAGGAGTACCCAGAGAGAGCAGGTTTTGGTCAGGAGGCAGCACACAAAGCCCAGAATTGGCTGCCTGCCCTATGTTCTACTATAAACCCATGGAGTAAGGTGTTGTATCTCTTCCTAACCCCCTCTTTCCTCTTCGTGTACCATAGCTGCCAGGAATGCAACAAGAGTGCTTTCAGTGATGGAAAAGCTTTGAGATCCTCAGAGACTAGGTGGTATTGCTGTAAAAATTATTATTATGGGTAGTAAAATGTGTTAAACAGGAATCCACTGGTTAATGTACCTGAGCTTCATTCTGCTGCCCCACTGTACAGTATTTAATAACCCATTTTGGTACCACAACGCATCTTAACGTGTGGCAGAATTGCTGCTTGCATCAGCATTTGGTTTACAAGGTATATTGCAGATCATAATGAATACTTTCACTCTGTACCTGTCCTTACAAAACCACTTCACCACGCTTTTGTTTGTTACTGTTTGCCATGGGTCCTCAGAAGAAGCACAGGCGTCGTGACTCGGCTCAGCAGTGGCAATGTGTTACATGGGAGGCTGGAAGACACATAAAACACAAATGAAAGTTTGCTCTGTGGTACAGCACTTCAGAAGGGGAGAAAGTTCTTTGAGCTGTTGGTTCTTTTAAAGTATAGTGTGCTGCAGTGACAAATCACAGAATCACAAAGTCATAGGGGTAGGAAGGGACCTCCAGAGATCATCGGGTCCAACACCCCTGCCAAAGCAGGGTCCCTAGGACAGGGCACACAGGTCGGTGTCCAGACGAGACTTGAATCTCTCCAGAGAAGGAGACTCCACACCCCCTGGGCAGCCTGTCCCAGGGCTCCCTCACCCTCACTGGGGAAAAGGTCTTCCTCATGTTGGTGCGGAACTTCCTGTGCTCCAACTTGCAGCCATTGCCCCTTGTCCTGTCTCCATAGACCACTGAAAAGGGGCTGGCCATTTCCCCCTGCATCCCACACTTAAGATATTTATAGACATTAATCAGGTCCCCCCTTAGTCTTCTTTTCTCCAGGCTGAACAGCCCCAGCTCACTTAGCCTTTCCTCACAGGGGAGATGCTCCAGGCCCTTAATCATCTCTGTAGCCTCCTCTGGACTCTTTCCAGGAGATCCCTGTCTTTGTTATCCCAGGGAGCCCAGAACTGGGCACAAATATATAGCTTTGAAGTTTCCTGCTCCACCAGACCATGACATTGTAAATCAGTTTTGCTTTTCCATACTCCCATCATTATTAAAACCTGTTTTAATTTTGTTGTAGACAAACATACGTTAGTTCTTGAAACTGCAGCTTACCCTGCTCTCTTCTGTAACAGGGGAATTGTTGTATTTGAGAACAAAAGCTACATTCTGGAGCCATTAGAAGGTGCTACAAGTAAACACAAGATCTACCGAGCAGAGAATTTGAAAATAGCCCCAGGATCTTGCGGCCACCAGCTGGACATCTCTGACATGAGAATGGATGACAATGGCACATCACACAACCCTCAGGCTCGCAGGGTAGGTTGATGAGTTTCTGGTTTGCTGAGTATACCTCTGGTAGCATCTCTACATTACTGCCCACCATGGCTCTGTTGCAATGAGACCCTGCTGAGCAAATTATTAAACCACATAGTCAACTTCTGTTGATGTTGTGTGCCTAAGTGTGTGCTTAAAATGAAGCATATACTTCTATAATTTGTTAAAGCTTTATGACTTTTTCTTGATCCTACATGCATAACTTGCTTTTTACTTTCTTTTTGGTAATGAGAAAGCACAAAAAAAGTTTATGGTTTCATATTATGGCAATATATTTTGTTTCATGTATGATTACAAGAACTTAAGAACCCATTAGGACACTGAGCACTGTCTGGAAAAGTTCTTGCCTACCCAGGATGGAAGAGAACATGATAGCTGTGAAGCTTTGCTAATATTAGGTTTAGAACTTTTAAATTCTAGTAGGAAATTACCTTTTGCAGGCAGAACAAATTCTCACCATATTATTTTACAGATGTATTATTGTAATTGTTTCTATGTAGGAAAAAATGCAGTTCAGATGAAATGCATCCAGCTAATCGAAACTGCAGAAAGTTAAATGAGCTGAAAATCAGGAGGAGGAAATACTGTAAGAATTTCATTTACATATTGGATAGGGATTGTAGAGAAGACTGGTTTAGGTGCTCCAAATTTATACAATGATACAAATTTGCCCTCAGCATTTATTAAATGTCACACATTGGTTTTTATACTTACATGTACTACTAAGCCTTGGCATGAAGTTAATTGTTAAGGAAAGCAACCTAAATGGCATCCCTAGATACTATTTTTGTAGGGGAATGAAATCACTTTACTTTTTAGGAATATTAAATGTTACATCTAATGCATTAACCTTTGCATATATCATTTTCTGGGCTAAGGGTGTTTCTGGAAATGTGGGTCAGTTGAAAACATTGGAAAAGTGCTTTTCTCAACTTTATGAAGGTTGCCCCAAAGTCTTTGTGACTTTGGACTGAATTTCACTGAGGCATTCAATGAAAGACTGTGCAACTAGCTGATACAATCTAAGCAATTTTACTATTACCCTCATGGTTCTCACATTTTGTTGATGGCTTCAACTCCATGCCAGAATTCACCTTAAATATCTGAAAAATATTTTTGCTGTGGTTCAGTGGACTTAATTATGAAAACTGCCAACAGTCACATCATAGGGATAGGTACAATATAAATAATGAGTGTGTTGGATACGCTTCTAATGTATGAATTTTGAAAGTTGTCAAATGTAATGTGTGGAGGAAGTTTTCACATTTCAGTGTTGTCATCAGCTAAGCAGACTGTCAGGACATACTGAATAAAGATGACCTGCAAAATAAGGAGACATAAGGCTGCTCCAGATTACACTGGGTGGTGGAAGAAAGCAGAGATCCAGTCTCAGGTGTAGGGCAGGATGAAAATTTTGAGGTTTCTTGGGGAGAGATTTTGGTTGGCTTGCTTTCCCCCCAACACCACTTGACCCTTCACTCAACTACCTACATTAAGTGCATATTGAGCAGAGCTGGAATGTGCGATCCATACATCACAAAGTCAGACTAGCCTACATACAGATAAATGATGGGACAAACAGTAGATTCAGCTTCCCAGATCAGAACACTGGGTTTAATAGAGCAAGCCAGATAATGTAGGAGGTGCGTGGTGACATGATTTGCCCCACTGGAGCTGGGTCTGTATTATATTGGGTCATTTCATAACTCAGTGGACCCTCAAATTGTAGCAAGGAGTGTGTTTTCCAGTCGAGCTCCATTGAGATAGGATCCTACAGAAAGCAAGCCTGTTGCATAACACAGCCCCTACACTATGGCTTTTTCTCTGTGGCCTCACCAGATTGCCATTGCGGTGGTGTTGGTAAGTGGGTGGGCTGTTTGGGGCAAGTGGATCACAGAGAAAGAGAGGAGCTGCAATATTGCAGTGAGAATCCAAGCCAGGCTAATTCCCAGGCAGGGGACCATGATGAAGGGCTACAGCAGCATAGGGTAGTGGTTTTGTGATAGCATCAGGGATGGTAGAAGCAGGGGAGAAAGGCAGAGGTCAGTGGAACAGAGCGTATTGTCTCCCATCACGTGCATCTGTCATGACTCTTCATTTTCATTCTGAAGGATTAACTCAGGCAGTGGATTGTGCATTGATGGAGTTGGCTGCAGAAAGCAAGCTGAAAGAAGTCATAATTAGGCACATTCTATAAATAAATCCGAGGAATGCACATAGCCTTTGGGCAAGTCACAGGAATGGATTCATTATGCAAGCCAGTCACCAGAGGCTTACACGGTTGGACCCTGCTAGCCTGTTTCTCTCAGGCTAACTCTCCAGTCCAAAGAGTTTTACTCTTGATAAGAAGTAAATGGTTTCAACTGATCACTGTACCAGAACTCACATACCTGGATTTTCATGTCTCATCTTTTATTCCTCTTCATTTGGAAGAAGATTTGAGGCACCTTGGGGCTGCATCTGATCAGGACTTCTTAACAAATTTCAGGTTCATGATAGACCTTTATTGCCTGAGAGATAACTCCATCACAAACAAACCCCACATCATTTGCCTTACGTGGCATCTCACTCCTGTCCAATATGTTTTGCAGGGAGGCAAATCAAGCTCTGCCAAAGCACTGTAGGCTCAGCTGAAGCCTACTGTGACATGGCAGGAGGCCCTTTCTATTGAATCTGCAGCTGTTAGAGGAGCTGCAAGCAGGGACAGAGTGACTCCTTGGTGTCATAGTTCCCAGCCAGCATATCACCAAGCACTGCTCACAACCTGGGTGGCAGACAAGACATGGGCACCAAGTCCGTGCATGCACTGTGACCCTGTGGTGGTGACAGTTGCCTCCAGTAGAGCACAAGAAGGTGACAGAGAACCACAGTGGAGGAGAAAGTTGTAAGAACATCTCCCTGAGCTCGTTTGCCAGACCCCCTAATAAGTGTAATGCTGTGAAGTGTTTATGTCATTGATGTTGAGTTCGTTAATGATAGCTTCTACTTTCTTGTGTCATAACTACTCTCCAAATGGAACTTACCTGCTTTCCAGGTGCTGTAGTTTGAAGGCTGGGTACCACTGTTAAATCTGAGTTTGGAAGTCAGAGTTGCCACTTTCCTCTAAACACAATACCTCTTGAAAAACTTTCAGAATCATGGTAATGTGAAGAAAACCTTGTGAAATTTGGCTGGCGGGTGATGTCCAGCGCTGAGTTAGCCTAGGGGATCACACAGTTTGCCTTGGAACAGTTTGCTTTGGAAAGCTTTAGTCATGTGTTATGTTATGGAGCATTAGTTTAGTTCAAGGCATCATGGTCATTTGTAGGTCATACATCTGCTTAAGCTCCTTAGGTTCTGGCATGAAGATCAGACATACTGCTGAGACCTCTTTTCCCTGACTGTCTTATTCCAGAAACAAGGGAGAAATGAGAGAACAGATCCTCAGCTGCTGTAAATCACAGAACTTGTACAGACATTAATAGGTCACTTAAATGTAGGGTAGCAGAGGAACTCTGATTAGTTCTAGTGCAAAACCATTTCATTTTCTTCAGTGATCTTTGTGCAGCTAAATATTATGATTCTTTTAGTCTTGTGTTTAGGATTGGGAGTAACATGACTGGCTGTTTTATATGAATCTACAGATACAAAATGAACTGTATGGCTTCTGTTCTTAGAGTTTGCTTCCCCAAATCCTGACAGTTCATTCCAGTTTTTGTTCTTGGGTTTTTTTTTTCTTCCTACATAATTTATCAGTTGACCACTTGACCTCTTCTCTGCTTCACTCAATATCCTTTATCTCTCATTTTCCTTAGTAGCCGGTTTGTCTATTGTGTGAAATGTTTGCTAAAAGCCATCTCATCATTTCTTTCAATGTGCCTTGGAAATAGCAAAAGGTCTTTTTGCTAGAGATGATATTCTCCTGTGAGGAAAGATAACTCGAACATTTCAACTGCAGAAAGCTGAAAGGTTGAAAGAGACTTTGCACCACTTTCCTGCTTGCTGTGATCAAATCCTGGGTTGGTTTTTTTTTTTTAAGTACCACGTAGACTATTTCTGTTGTGGTAGATAAAAGGGAAACTTCCAAGAGGAGAAGGAATACAATACAAATGAGTATGCAGTGAAATCTTTGAAATCTGAGGTGTTGTGTATCTCCTCTTGCAATGGGTTTCTTGGATTGAGGGAGAGCTGGTTCCAAGGGTCACTTATTGCAATACCAAAATACTGTTTGCATCTCTTTTGGCAGTACAAGAGGGAGACTCTCAAGACGACAAAGTACGTGGAGCTTGTTATTGTGGCAGATAATCGTGAGGTAAGAAACCTGAATCTAAAACATTATGGGAGGCAGGGTTGGGAAATGGGTAGTTTGGTTCAGCTGCCATGCCATGGTATCACAGTAATCTGCTCCAGAGGGTAAAGCTTCTTCCCGGGTCAGGGCTAAGCAATGGAAGGCAGTATTAAGACAGGGCCAACAACAGAGAAGTTTCTTGCAATGCTTCATAAGAAATTTCATTCTCCAAGAATTGGGATATCTGGCAGTAACTCAAGAATAGGCAAGTACTCATTCACTGCCCAGGATCTCCTTGAGCTAGTAAGTGCTAGCTCTCCTTGAGCTAGTTGGATCTCATTGCCGCTGACTGTGCCCTCAGTGGGACCATCACTGCTTGGAGGGCTCTATAGGGTTCCACACTTGCTTTTGAAGTGGTATTTCACCATCACTTTGCAGGAAAGATGACAGCCTTCCTGGCGGTTTGCAAAGACAGCTTCAACATGAGCAACCAGAACTGGCTGTAAAAACGTTGCAGTGAGTTGACTGGCAGCCAGAGATCTTGGTTTGAATTATTTGGCTACTCACACTTTTTGTTTTGTCTCCTTGATCACTGCTAGTTAGAGAATAACAACCACTGCACTGCAAGAGCAAGGACAGCTAACAGAAGAGTCTTTTCCTTTTCACAAACCATCAGTCACAGAAAGATCACTGTATAAGACAGAGGGCTTTGAAAGCCTTTTTGTCAAAAGTATCCCATAGCCTGTGCTTATTCTAAGGCAGATCCTGGTCCCATGAAGCCAACAGGGTGTACCTTTGCTTGCACTGGGTAATCCAGCAAGCAAACCAGGAGCAAGGTGGCTGATGAGGGGAAACTAATATTTGTGCTGCTGGTATATTGATCCTTTGAATTCCCAGTTTCAGAGACAAGGCAAGGATGTGGAAAAAATTAAGCAGAGGCTGATAGAAATTGCAAACTATGTTGATAAGGTAAGAACACAAGCATTATTTTGCTTTTCCAAATCTTGCTACACTTTCTCAGGGACATTGCTGTGAAATCTATGTACCTTTACTAGTCAATTAAGCAAGCTGCCATGCTCAGATCAGCAGCTTTCATAACCTTTGCCACATCTCTTCATCCACCCACCTTTTCAAGGAGCTAACCCTGCTGCTTTCCAAATATTGCAGTGTTTCAGGGCAATGCTCCTTTCTCTCCAACCAGTAAAACCAAAAAAGTAAACTTACACCTTTCATACACCCTTCAACATACCAAGCTGTGAGCCCTGCTCTGCTCTAGATGGGATGCATATATCTGTGGAAGCACTGTTCCTAAGGAGAAGCACAATTTAGCCCTAGGTTTTTACTAACTTGGGAAGAGGTTGTGACTAATCCCATATGGAACAGCCTATAGGAAAAGTATTATTTTGAGGAGGAATTTGGAGAACAATGTCCTATGCAGCAGTAAGGGATGGTCCAATTGTAAGGCCAACAAAGGGCCAGTAAGATATATAGCCCAAGGAAGATGGCAGAGTTAAGAATATGCAGTGCTTAAGGAACCAGAAATTGATGGCTGAGAGCAATAAGAAAGAGATATATACTGTATTTTTTTGTATTTTAAGTCATTTCTTAAAATGACTTAAATAAACAATAAATGCTAACAGGTCTCTGCAATGTGGGGGTTTTTTTGAACAATTGAAAGTTTATTTTTGTTTTGCTCTATGGCCTGAAAAAAATAGGACCCCAGTAGTGAAATCATAACTGAGGGAGTCTTCATTTAGCTGAGAACTTGTCAAGTGACACTTCAAGGGCAATAACTCAAGGAGAAGCCTTCTTGATTAAAAACAAGCTGTTGAAGATACTTCTACCTCTTCCATAATTGTCTTGCTGACTTATTACTGGAAGCTGGGTGTTTATATGTTACCTGCTCAGAAGTAATTTTGTATGTTGTTATACATTTTTGTTTCATGCTTAATTTATGCTCAGCAAACACCAATGTTACCCAAATGGCTGTAATGCATACAAACAAGAGGAAGATCTAGTGTATGCTTTTCTCAGACTGTCAGCCAAACCTGGACTGGATCAATTCTTGAATCCTTCTTCACATTAGTCTCACACTAGAATTGTAATCTCTGCTCCATTGCTAATGCTGCTCCAGCTCCCCTCTGTGGCATTTACCAGTGGGATAACAGTGTAAGCCCTGGAGAAGAGACCATTTAAGGCTCTGCAAGAAAGGTTCATATGCACATTATGCTTCTGGTGAAATATTTTAATTCAGTGTGATCTAAAATGGGTTTGAGAGACATGTTTCTGTTTTTTCATCTCTTGTTAGTTCTATAGGCCACTAAATATTCGAGTAGCCCTGGTTGGAGTGGAAGTATGGAATGACATGGATAAGTGCTCGATTTCTCAAGACCCTTTCACCAGCCTCCATGAGTTTCTGGACTGGAGGAAGCTAAAACTACTACCTCGTAAACCCCATGACAATGCACAGCTGATAAGGTAGACCTGACACTCTATTTAATATCAGCTGGGATTCCAGGGATTTGAGAACAACCATTCTGATTTCTTCTGCAGTTGCTAAGCTGTTGGGAGGAACATCTGTGCTCCTGAGGGTTTTTGTCTTTCCCCTCTGAAAACATCAAAGTGTTTTGCAGAGCCTTGTTACTTGTAGGCCTTTCCTCAATACGGGTCATGTAGAAGTATAGATGTGCAATTAATAAGCTGGTAATTACTTAGGTTATTAATCTACAAGTGGTTTAACCTCTTTGATAGAGGATAGCCCTGCCCTCACCCCAAAAGTAGAGCTAATGGGGCACTATGTGGAGCCTGTTTGTTAGCAGAAGAACCTCAGTAAAATTTAAACTGCAATCTAAATTGGACAAGTCATTTGCATTTGGGACTTAAAAATTAAATCATACCTATCTTTTCCCCTGCTCCTGTTACCTGGATTAAAGTGATTGAGTAAACATGCTCAAAGTAAAAGCAGTCTTAAAAAAAAATCAAGCAAGAGAATCACCTCTTACCGGAACCAGGTATCATTTTGATCAGTGAACCATTCTTTATACTATGCAGCTAAACATGCCTGACACCTTAGTAATTAAAAGGAGCTCTTGTTATGTAGATATTCCTACATTTTCTGTGTAAGAATAGCATGAGCCCTTCCAAACTGTCCTCATGAGATATCTGATTACTCCCTCTGTGTAACAATATGTTGTAATGATTTGATAACATTCTAGCCTGTGTATTATAACAAGTAGCATATAAACTTTCCACTGCTTCAAAATAACCCTTCTTGGAGCTAGAGACATTATTTTTTTGTTTCTGTATTTCTATCCCCAACTTCAGTCAAGGGAAAAAAAAAGAAAGGAAAGGGTCCTGTTACTGCATTAAACCCAAAGGACAGTGATCAAACAGATCTATTTCATAGCAGGGTTGCTGTCATTGTCAGTTCAGCAAGTCAGCACGACTAATCTGTGCATTTCATTGTTTTAAACCTGCACATGTCTGGAGCTGACACATTTGAAATGGGATCTTTGTTTGGGATTGGCAGAAACACAAGCCTGAAAATAATGGGGCGGTACCTTGGCGCTGAGTGGTGATACTGTGATTCTTCTCCTTTCCCTCCCTCCTGCAGCGGGGTGTACTTCCAAGGGACTACCATTGGCATGGCGCCCATAATGAGCATGTGCACTGCCGAGCAGTCTGGAGGGGTCGTCATGGTGAGTGGTAAAAGCACAGGGTTTGAAACTGGCCCAACTGGTGTGACACGGTGTCAGGTTTTGTAGTACTGCGTTCTGAGCCAGAACATCAGCCCCCTTTGTCCAGTTTTCAGTCCCAGTATCTATAGCTATATGCTCGTTGCTTGTAAAAGATAGTTTCTGTAGTGAAAAAAGAAATCAAAATACTGCATTAAAATATAGTATAACCTTTTTGCAAGCATCCCCTACTCCTATTTACCATTCAATCAGGTGTTGAGGTGCTGTGAAGGATGAGAACCAGAAGATGTATTTGTTATGCACTTGGGTATACTAGTGTTACAGGCAACAACAGTCTATCCTGAATCTTTTATTATATTGATTTTATTCTGTATTTAGAAAGTTTTCTGTGTAAGACCTTATTTTCCATCGTTGCAGCACAGTGGTTTTATTACATTGCCAAACAAGAACAAACACTGGTGTTTATTCTACCTCAGCCTCCCTCCAAGACTATTACTGGTAATGCTGCTATTGTATGCTGGGCATGATGAACATACAAGTAAACACCCTGGCCAATTTCTGGCAGTAGTTCTGGAGTATTTTCTTTTATTTTTAACCTATGAACAGTGTTTTGTGCCAAGTGGGGGTAGGAAATTTTGTGTTAACTAAGCTTTGCAATGAAAGACTGTAAATAAAGTTAGATGTGGACTCTCAGAGCTTGGAGGCCACTAACAGTTTGCATGGTCCCAAAAATCCCAGTTCTTCAAAGCTTCATGGGCTAACCAAGCCCAGGGAAGGAAGAGGTTTGCCTCCAGACAATCCATGTAGCGGGGTAATCCCAGAAATTCAGCCCCTAGAAGTTCCTGCATCACTTTCCAACTTAACTAGATTCCAAGCTGAGGTTGGTCCATGCTGCAGGCCTCCTTTGTGGTCTCTTGGACAAACAGGCAAGAAGCCCAGCGGGGGCCATGCGTGCATTAGTAGAAGATGATGTATAGATGGTTCAGACTGGGAGGATGAATTTATGAGGTGAGCAGGGAAGCTGAGGTATAGGAAAGAGTGGGAAAGAACAATCAAATCACGTAATTTGGAAAAAGCCATGTCAAAATTGTAGAGAAGACAAAGGCTTCAGTCTCTTGGTAGCTTTAGAAGCAGAGTCTGTAATTTGTGTTTGTTGCAGCTTTTCCCTGGGTACCTGGAGGAGAGGTACAGAAGGACAAGTAGGAAAAGAAGAAGAAAAAGCTATAGGAGTCTCCCAGTGCACTTCCAAATCTTGGCAAGGCAAACAGCCCTCTTTTATCCATGTCACCCTCAGGCCAGCAGTCACTGTTTTGGCTTTATCTACAGTCAGAGGTGCCCTTAATGATGGGTTGGGTTTTTTTTTATTCCTTTTAATTTTTAGCATAAGGTTTAAAATATGCCACAGTGTAATTTGCTACAAAGTCGGTCCTCTTCACTCTGGCAACTGTCATTTTAAACAGAAACAAACAAACAGAAAATTTCATTCCAGTAAGAAGAAAACAAGAATCAGCATTTCTTTACGGTGCTCTTGGGGCTCTGACAGAGGAGAGACTGATTTATATGGCCAGGAGAAACCCAGAGTCTGTGTGTGAATCATGGGCCAGGCTGCAGCTTCAGTTGTACCATGTTTCCCAGAGAATCCCACCTCTGTGAACAGAAAGTTTTGAGGTGCAGATTTGCACAGCAAAACCCAAAATGTTCTCCAGTTCTGTAAGCAAATCCTCAAAAAAGGAGCTAAACCCCAAACAAGCACACACTCACCCTCAAAGCCCAACTGGACAGCTGCCCAACCTTCCCCCAACCCACGGTTAACAAAGGCAAATTCAGTTGTATACAAAACTTTATACATATATATATATATATATATATATACACACACTGGTACCTACAGAAGAAAGCTCTAAATTTGGAAGATATGCAAACTAAAGAATTAATAGCTGTTGACCTGGGAGGCTAGAATGCTCATCCATCTGAACTCTGGTCAACTGAAGATTTGGCCATCTTTCTAATTTGGGCGACCTCTTACCCATCCCACCCCAAACACTCAACACTAAAAAAGCTCCCACACTCTCAAAACTGTTCTGAAAGACGAGACAAAGGAGAGGTTGCTTGGTGTCATCCTTGTATGATCTGATTTGCCTGGCTGTTTTGGGGGTTGGACTTGATGATCTCTTGAGGTCCCTTCTGACCCCTACGATTCTGTGATTCTGTGGTCAGCTCTAGTATATGATCTCAATTCCTCTGTTGTACCTCCCTGAGATCCTGCCCTCTCTTCCGTAGGGCTGAATTCTCTCTAGTGGTAGGTGATGCTCTGTCTCCTACTAATCTGAAGAGAAACTCAAACTAGGAGGACCAGTCAGAGCAAGAAGCTTGTGGAGCATCAAGTACATTATAATTTTATTTTATCATGATGGTTCACCTGCCCTACAAAGAGAGGCTGAGGGAGCTGGGCTTGTTCAGCCTGGAGAAGAGAAGACTGCGGGAGGACCTCATTGCAGCCTGCCAGTCCCTGAAGGGAGCTTATAAGCAGGAGGGGATTCAACTTTTTAAAAGGGTAGATAATGGCAGGACAAGGGGGAATGGTCTAAAGCTAAAGGAGGGAAGGTTTAGATTAGATATTAGGGGGAAGTTTTTTACAGAAAGAGTGGTGAGGTGCTGGAACAGGCTGCCCAGAGAAGTAGTGGATGCTCCATCCCTGGGGGTGTTCAAGGCCAGGTTGGATGGGGCCCTGGGCAACCTTGGGTAGCTCCAGGCCTGGAGGTTGGTGTCCCTGCCTGTGGCAGGGGGGTTGGAGCTCTATGATCCTTGGGGTCCCTTCCAACCCAGACCATTCTATGATTCTATGATTCTGTTGTGTTATAGAAAGAAATTTCTTGTAGAAACAAAAGCTGACGTTAAAGCAAGTCTTTGACACATGATTCAGTTTTCATTCTCCTGTTTCAAAAGGTTGCCCACTAAATCAATGGATTTAAAAATAAAATGCTGCTGCAATGTAATGTAGTAGTCTAACTCACATCAAATTTCTATTGACCTTAGTTAGAAGTTAGGCTAAACTACAAGTGTGGAACTGAGGCACTTCTTACATTTCAGTGAACTGCTTAAATGACATAAAGGAGCACATTAGGAAACCTATGCCTACAGCTGAGTGAACCTGTGTGGAAAGTACCAGGATCGGGGCATTAGCCTGTTCTAGCTGTAGGTGACAGTGTTTTATTGTTACAACGCGATGGGAACCTCAGTGGAGTGGAGCAGAGTTCAGCTGAAAGCAGCTGCATGTTTTGTGCAACAGCTTATGATGTCTTAACAATAGATGGCTGCTTATTCCGTGGTTGTGAAACTGTTTGGTAATGACTTTTACTGCTCAAGTTAACTTTAAAAGACCTTGGTGGAATAAATCAAAGTCTATTTACTATTCATTTCTTTAGTCCCTGTGATACTTAAATGGTCTCAGTATCAAGTGGGACATGTCACTGTTTGTTTTGATAATCTTCATTTATGCTGTCTTCAAATAACCACTTTTGCTGAGACATCACATTCCTTGTCTTAAAAACCCTCTCTAGAAACTGATAAAATTGCATTCCAAGTGGATCTGAGCAAGTAATGAGAACCGCATGGGCTGTAATAATTGTTTGCCTATTCAAGACCCAAATTACATTTCAGATCATTTATTGCTCTAGTTTTGGAGTGGACTGGGAGAATTCTTTGGGTTTTATTTTTAATTGCCAGCTTTGGAGGTATTCAAATAAATATAATCTCTGTTCAGTAAGAGGGACTGGCAAAATGAAGGAAAAATGAGTTCAGTTTGTCTCCCTAGGTAGCTCAGAGTTAGAGGAGTTTCTGTCTTGGTCACATAGCCCAGATTTCAAGGCATCACTCCTGTGTGTTGCTGTTAAATTATATGGAATTATACTATGGTTCTCTTAATCTTCAGTCCTGGATTGTTTTCAAGTTGAGTGAGAGGTTGTGCTCTTTTTTATGACATCAGGTTAGATTACCCTGAATCCTCTAAATATTTCATAAAGTACTATGAGTACAAAGATAAATCAATATGTCTGTGACCAGTATCTAGGTAAGACATCTCCATACATAGGCATGGTGTCGGAGTATATATTTTCTTGATTATCAGAGATTGTTTTGCTGCATAGGCTTACACTGTTGTTTCTTTTACTGGGTCAGGTTGTACAGCTTCTTTCAGCAAACAGACATCTTAGAATTTAACTGCACACTGTTATGTTAGTCAGAAGATTTTTACATTAAAATTTTAGAATTCAGGAAAAAACTAGTGATCCTTTGTTAAAAGATAAAATTCTTCTGAGTTTATGCCAAATGCAGAAGGAATGGTTTCTTGGTTTTTTTCAGAATGACTGTAATCTCTTTTTGAGTTTGTTTTCTGTTTGAGATCTGGTTCACTAAAAATATTCACACAGGCAGAAGAAACACAGAATCACAGAATCGTAGGGGTTGGAAGGGACCTGGAGAGATCGTCAGGTCCAACCCCCTGCCAAAGCAGGGCCTCTAGCTCATATTGCACAGATAGGCATCCAGATGGGTCTTGAATATCTCCAGGGAAGGAGACTCCACCACCTCCCTGGGCAGCCTGTTCCAGGGCTCCCTCACCCTCACTGTGAAAAAGCTTTTCCGCATGTTGGTGCGGAACATCCTGTGTTCTAACTTGCAGCCATTGCCCCTTGTCCTCTCTCCACAAACCACTGAAAAGGAGCTGGCTAATTCCCCCTGCATCCCATGCTTAAGGTAATTATAAACACCAATTAGGTCCCCCCTTCCCTTCAGAAGAAACTCTGAAATCTACCCCGTTTCTTCCTCCAGGAAAATGATCAATCTGGAAAGGTCCCTTACTTGGGTTAGACCAAAACATCAGTCTGATCAGCAGCCTGCAATCACGTCAGGCAGTGAATTCCTCAGAAATAATTGTCCCAGGAATCAGCATTTTGATGAGGGATTAATGTTAATACTCAGTTTTGACACTGGCAATGTTTAGAATGTTAATGGCTGTTAACAAGAGGCCATCAAAGATCTTGACTTTCATTTTAAACGGGAGGTTTTTGAAGGTACTTCATTGTTCTTAGGAGGCTGTTGAAATCCTGGGAGTTTCTGATATTAAAGAAAGAGTCTGAAGAATATAAACTAGACTGAGGGAAGTGGTCTAGTAATTTATAATTTACCTCCTGGCATGAAGGCTCTGCCCACTTTTTCCTCATCACACCCATCCTCACCCATAAACGATTGCCCTGCCCAGCGCTCCACATCTGGGTGACTGTTTTCTGCCACAGCCATGTATTGGGAGTTGGGGGGGATTTACTGAGCCGTTAAAGAGATGTTCAGATGCTCAAAGCTGCCCAATGGTCTCAAATATCTAACATGATGGGGAAACTGGGTGGCCAGGACAGATATTCTGCCCTGAAACTCCCAGTCTGCACTTGGTATATGTGGGTGAAATTAAAATTGTGTCAATTTAAGTTTATAAAACATTTATATTTAACACAATAAGTAAGTTTTATAAAACATTTTGAAGGAGAGGGCGTAGGACCTTAGAGAGGGAATGTGTTTTTTAAATTGATTTTATACATTGACCTCACTAGTTCTCTTTCTTTTTTTTTAAGGATCACTCAGAAAACCCTCTTGGTGCAGCAGTCACCCTGGCTCATGAACTGGGACACAACTTTGGAATGAATCATGATACAATGGAGAGGGGCTGTAACTGCAAAGCATCCACCGATAAAGGGGGTTGCATCATGAACCCCTCTACTGGGTAAGTGCAAGGGTAAGCACTGGTGACTTAACAGTTATCATGGGAAGTTTCTAGATTGATTTTGTGTCTCAGGAACATTTAAAGAGAAAAAAGAAAACCATTTTTCAACACCTGTCAAGTCTTCTTGCAGTTATCCCCCTCGAGCTGAAACAATTAGACTGGTTATCAGAGCACATGTACCATTGTACCTTTCTATTTCCCTGCTACCAGTGTGAGACACAGAAATGCCCTGAGCAACTGGTCAATTTAAGAGAAGCACACCAACCTGCATTGCTAGTGTTGAATCTGAATTCCACCCCCTCTCATCTTGTCAACAGAGTGGCATAGTCATAGTAGGAAACGAGCAACATCCCAAGGCCAAGACTAAGATGAACGTGTAGGAAATAAAGTAATACAGGAAATAATGCATTATTAGACTCTCTGTAAAGCCTTCCGATGTCTCTTCCAGCTCCAGCATTCTCCATGTGTGCTTAAACTTCATCTGTTGCTTAAAAACCTCTTCTGGGAGTTGTAATCAGCTCAGCCTCTGCCTTCGCTGAGACTGCCTGTTTCTGGGAAAGGAGGAGAGCAATCTGGGAGAGGCCAGGGAGTGTTGGACAGGATTGCTCCCTGCTGGTCAGCCCAACGGCAGCCTTGGCATTTCTTCAAAGGCATGCTGTTACCCTCCTTCAAGGCAGCAAAAGGGATCCTGGCCATTGGCCAAGGACAGCAAGTTAAGAGGCAAACAAACAGGAGTTGTGTGTGTGGAGGAGGAGGGTGATTTCTACAGATTGGAAAAGAAGAATAGCTTGGCTCTTCTGAAACAATAGGTAGTGAATATCCATGTGCAACTGCGTTCTGCAGCACATCACGGCTCATATGTGCACTGTGAAAGGAAACAAGCTGCAGTTGGAAACGGGGCGCAGAGGTGAGGCGATGCCATAGCTGGTTAGCAGTGGGCAGGCTGCTCTTTGCTCCTGAAGGATGCACAGAAGCTGTAGTCGTCTCAGCTGAAGTATGGATCAGGCATCCAGTTGCTCCACTTCTGGAAAAAAATGCAGGAGATGATGCTGACCTCTTGGAAGAAGCATAAGTAGCAGAACTGCAGGTATCACTTTGATACGGCATCGTCCCTGCTGTTGTGTCCTATGCTGCCCCTGGACTGGAGCTTTCCTCACAGAGGAGGTGGTTAGACATTGAAACGGGCTGCTCAGGGAAGTGCTGGATTCTACATCCCTGGAGGTTTTTAGAAGAAGATGTGCAGCTTAGGTGTGTGGTTTGGTGATGGTTGGCCAAGTTAGGATCATGGTTAGACTTGATGATCTAAAGGGTCCCTTCCAACCAAGACAATTCTATGATTCTATCCTCTCAGGACAGAAATTTCTAGACACTTTCTGAACTCATCCTGTGAAGGTATCTCTAATGTGAGATCAGAAGGCTCTTCCCTGGTTCTGCCTGTGGCACCAGAGGCCTTTGGGTAAATCTGAAGCTGTACTCTGTGCTGTATGTGCCAGTCCAGACACTTGGTTCGGGTTGGCTCAAGGCATGGACAGATCAAGGATGTACCTGCTCAGTGTCTTCCTCGTGTCTTCCACACAGCCCAGCTCACTTTATGCTCGGGTTCATGTAGCGCCTTGCGGGATAAAGGTCACGCTTCCTTCAGCAATGCTGCACCCAACCCCAGCACCCTGCGACTTTGGAGTTTGGGGAGGGGGCCATCAGGTACCCTTCAGCTTTGTCACACTCTCTTTGGACTTTTACCAAAGTTTATATACACCTTGTGCCTGAGGAAGAATTGTGGCATCCACAAAACTTAAGCAGGCTGCTTTGTTTGCAGTGATTATTGATTTATAAATGGGAATTTTAACATCAGGCTTATAGCCTTAGGCTTTGCCTTCATACAGTGCTGTCAATCTGTAATATGTATTCTGGGAGAATACTTCATGCCTTAAGCCAAACTGCATTTTCCCAGTTTGAATACTTACCCAACATTGGCCCAATAGTAACATTCCCATGAGCATCATTATTCAAGTACCACTGAAGAGTTTTCGGCTCAGGAAGGATGTGTCTGTTAAGGAAAGGCCAAATTAATATTCCCTACCTAAAATGTGTTCTTAGAATAGCAAAAACATCAAAGCAAAGAGTATCCCAGGAAAGCCACAGGCTTTTAGAGAGACAGCCTGCTCTCTCACTATACTCATTGACACTCATCCTGTGCTCCTCTAATTTCCGTTGGTTTGAGGAAGATTTAACAGGTGTAAAGAAAAAAAAAACCCAAATCTTTGGTCTGAAGGCAGCTTGAGAAGTACAAGCCCCTGACTCTTTAGCTAATATCTAAAAAGGATAGGAAATACCTGGTTTATAACACAAAGGCCTCAGTAAACTTAACTTCAGGGTCGGTCATGTGGTTGTGCAGCAAAAAGGAAAGTTTTTTACTTTAAAAGTGGCTTCATTAATTAGTGCCATCTCCTTTCAGTTCTTATGTTTCAGACTTTGAAGAGGTCTTGGAAATTCTTGGTGGGAAAAAAAATCTCTGGGGATTAGTGTGGAATTTAAGCTCTGTTGGACCTATCCTTTAATGAGCTTCCTATAGCTTTTACTGTTAAAAGATACCAGCAAGATGTGTGCCACTTGTCTGTGAGCTAAAAATGCCTTAAAGACCCCACACTTAGGCAAAATACATCTTTTGTATAACATGGAAATAAGCACATAAACCCCAAAATCTGTGGCACTCCTTTTAGAGATTCAAATACCTACTATGGAAATGACACAAATTCCACTACAGAAGTGGTATTTTTGGTATAAAAATCTTATCAACCAGGAAATATTTAGTACTAACACATTGTTCCCTTTTTTAAGCATATGTTTTAATGTTATTCCTTCTGTTCCTTTTGTTGTTTTGACCAATGACTGTTCCAAGCAAAGAAGAAGGATATAAGGAGTCTTAAAGAGATTTGCAAATCTTTTTACTGAGATTGCAGTATCTGAAAACTAAAGGGCTAGGCTGACTCAGCGAGGCCATTTCAGTATTCCGCTTGTTTTCCAAGTATCTCCCTGAAGTTTACACCCTTAGGAGTGAAAAAATTCTTCCTGACAGCCAGATAAATAAAGAAGAGTTCTTGTGAAACCCAAGTCATCAGTCTAGATTTATACTGCTGCAACTAAGAGCAGAATTTAGCACAAAGTGTGGAGCAAAATGATGCTGATTGGAAATACTTGTTTATTTAGTAATTTTGGAAATGCACTTTTATGTGCTCCATCAAGATTGAGCTTAGGTATCTCCATGGGGGTTGAAACCAGGTATGTTCTCCTAAAATAATGGGAAGCTTAAGCGTTAATACATGCTTGAAATTTCTTGCCAGCCTTAAATATTTTTAGTGTCTTCTTCCCTCCTGTAAACCCAAGGCCTTATACTTCCCCTCGCCCACATGCCTGTGTCCTTGCCAAGAGCGTGCTCTTCTGGCTTAGACATAGGTGACTTAAATAGCATGGGAAGTTGAGTATACAGTAAACATGTTCTTCCTGCCCTCTAACAGAAAGTACTCCTTGATGCCTCTCCATTCCCCTCCCTTCAGATGCTGATCCCACTGTAGTCTCCATCCCTGTGCTGAGTCCCATCCCTTGCTCTGAGCAAACCCCCTTCTCTGCCATCTCACAGCAGTGCCTTGCTCTTCCCTGGAATCAGTTCTTGTTGCTGAATCATCCCAGCCATGGCTAATTGAAATGCTAGGCAGGCTCCTAGGATAGAGCCATTTGTTGCATCTCTCTTTGCACATCTGTAGACAGGAGCAGGTTTTCACCATGCTGATACAAAGAGGATGACAGGGAAAGTGCTGCTTTGTAGTCTCTCCTACAGTCTCACTTGCACCTGGCTACGGGAATGATATTTTCTCCTGGAAGGGTGCATGCTTTTCACAGAATCCACAGCTCTCCTGTAAGACAGGCTCAAAGAGTTGGGTTTGTTCAGCCTGGAGAAGAGAGGGCTCCGGGGAGACCTTACAGCAGCCTTCCAGTCCCTGAAAGGTGCCTATAAGAAAGCTGTGGAAGAACTGTTCCCAAGGGCATGGAACAGTAGGACAAGGGGTGTTGGTTTTAAACTAGAAAAGGGGAGATTTACATTGGATATTAGGAAAAAGTTCTGTATGAGGGTGGTGGATCACTGGAACAACTTGCCCAGAGAGGTGGTGGAGGCCCCATCCCTGGAGATATTCAAGGTCAGGCTTGATGGAGCTCTGAGCAACCTGGTCTAGTGAAGATGTCCCTGCTCACTGCAGAGGGTTGGACTACATGGGCTCTAAAGGTCCCTTCCAACCTAACACATTCTGTGATTCTATGATTCTATGAACGTAGACAAGGAAGCAGCTTCTCTATGATAAATTATCCACACAACAACGCCTCTTTGGCATGTTCCTTTGAGAGTGATGTTCCTTTGGAAAAGTCAAAGAATAAATTGAATCCATCTATGCCTGCTACCTTGGATCTTGTGTGGCCATTTCCATTTTCACAGCTAGAATTTAGAGTCAGTGTATCTTTCTGATTCAGTCAGGTTTTAAATTCAATTTAGCCAGGTAAGTATGATGGCATATGTTAGAGGGAAGCGGACGTTGGACTGTGACACTGGGACTTCGTGCTGGTGGAAGTGCCTGTGTTTTGCTTGGGGCTCTGCTCCAGCCAGGGAACTGGGGTTTGTGTAGCAGTCATTGGGGAAGAGAAAGGAGAAATGGAACTGAGATCAATTCTTTAACCTCTCAGCTATTGATCTTCATTTTAGAGGATTTTTATGGAACTGTGCCTCTCAGTAGAGAATAGCAGCTAATTTTGAATAATTGCCTTTCAGTACACAATTTCACTTTAATTATTGAGTTTTTGGAGGCAGGATTTGGGGGAGGAGAACAATTATGAACACCCAAAGAGCACATAGTAGAAATCGGACAAAGTCTGGTTCATTTACTGCTGAAATGTGGAGAAGACTTCTTTTTAATCAATCTCTAAAACACCCGCTGGTATCAGCATGTTTTTAAGTAAAACTGAAACCTTTATGTTAGAATTAAAACAGCCAGTGGGAAGCTGTGTGTTTGTGAAGGAGAGTGAGAGCAAAATATCGTTTCTTATAGATAGCTGAGTGACAGTCCCAAATTAAACTAATGGACTCAGTCTCTACTACTGAGGAGAAATGGGGAAAATTAAAGGTAGGAAGGATTGTCAAGGTCAGCTTGTTCTCCCTATTTGAGTAAAATTAAATGGTACCTTGTGGGCATGTGAATTCCAGAATCTGTGTATAGGGTCTCTATCCAAAAGCCATTTGATATTTCTGATGACCGCATCGCACCATGAGATACAGGTTTGGGCAGAGAAATTGGCCTGTGGGTCTAAACCCCAACCCGATTTGCTCCTGTGCTGCTCTTTACTTCCACCTCCAGTGAACTGGAGTAGCATTTGGTGGGGCTACATGGTAAGCCAGATGATGGAGATCATCCGAGTTAAAAACAAGGCTTGTGCAGGCAGAACATATCCTGATCGGGATTATTTAGTGCTCTCTGGCAGTTTGGGTATGGGGTTATCCTGCTGGGATAACTGCAAACAGCAGGATTGGAGCAGGGCAAGGAGATGCTCAGCAGCTTCTTCCTCTGCCTTCACCACCAAGGGCAGTGTCTGGGGGAGCAGCACCCATTCCTTATCGTTACACAACCAATGTCCTTCGATGGTGCTGAAGGTCTGTTCTTCCCTCGTGTATCACCCATTACCATTAATGAGATTTAGGACTACACATCAAAAGAAGGCTAGTAACAGTAGTGCTGATTTTATAATGCATAAATAGACATTTGCATGATAGATGGGTGGCTGATGCCTCCTGGAAAACTGTTTTGCTCAGTAGTGTTGACTCTCAAAGGCTTTTGTGGGTAGCCTTGTTAACTTCTGTCATCTGATGTTCTTTGATTTATTTTTTTTTTAAACTGCCATACAGGAAATGTATTTAACTAGATTTTAACTGTGTGGTTAACTAAATAAAACAAAGTTAAAAACTATTAAGGACAAGTTAGGAAAGTCCTAATCAGATGTGTCATTTACTGTATTAAGTAATGCAGAGATGTCGGGGTTGGTCTCTTCTCTAGGGTGACAAATGACAGGACGAGGGGGAATGGCTTGAAATTGCACTAGGGGAGATTTAGGTCAAATATCAGGGGGAATTTCTTTACCAAAAGCACTGTCAAGCATTGGAACAGGGTTCCCACGGAGGTGGTGGAGTCACAATCCCTGGAGGGGTTTAAAAGGCTTGTAGATGTTGTGCTTAAGAACATGATCTAGAGGTGGGCTAGGCAGGTTTAGGCTGTGGTTGGACTTGATGATCTAAAGGGTCTCTTCCAACCCAGGCAATTCTATGATTCTAAGTATTGGTGTCAATCACATTTCTTCTTTTTGACAAACGATCTCAAGGAAGCAGGATATGGGGTCACCTTGGTTTTGTTTTTTCAAACTCTAAACTGAAGTCTACAGAGCCAGGCTATGAAAACCTGCACCCTCCAGAGATTCCCAGCTCACGAGCTTCAGGAGGCAGTCAGGTATGCCATGAAAGCAGCATCTGGGCTTGGGTACCAAATCACTGTGAAGTGGGAACCACTTCTTCCAACACTTGACACCATAAAAAAAATCTTTTAAAAGCTAAAAAAAAAA
>VZTU01002642.1:0-44256 GCA_013400835.1 Zapornia atra | reverse complement strand
AAAAAAAAAAAAAAGAGGGCAAAAGGTCATGCTAGAAATGGGACAGAAATCAGAAATACAGTGTGGGAAAGGGCACCTTAATTTACTGACTGGTTCTCTGTTCTTTGTAGACATCTTGCAGCATCTTGTAGCTGCAGAGCTGTTAAACATTAGATAATCAAACTGTTATTAGTTAGCACAGTATTCCCTGACCCCTCTCCATTTGGTTCCAGTTGTGCAGACCTCACTTTGCATTTTTCAGTCTGGCAGCTTAGAGACATTAAACTGTGGAGTCAGCAGAACTATCTGGAATTACCTCTGTTACAATTTGAAGAAAATGAAATTATCTCTAAGACATAAACAGTTTCTAATTAAACTCTGAAGCTGTTTATGTTTCCATCCAGCCTGAGCTGAGCTCTGCACAAAGGCAGACTTCTTCGTTGTCTTTTCCTTTTTTTAATAAAGTTGATATACTGATGTAATAAATTGCTTGTGACAGAGCTAGGTCTGGTGTGCCAGCAGTGCAACTGCTTTTTTTTTTAAAAAAAAAAGAAACTTAAGCAACATATCCCTATGCCCTAGTCATTTAGCACATTGCATTCTGGTCCTTCCTTTAGTAGGAAACAGCCACGAGATTACAGAAAAGATTTATGTCAGTCTTTCACTTAACTCCAAGTAGCTCCATGTCTGCAGTGCATTTGGCATTCCCTTTTGTTAATAATTTCCATACATTACAGCAACGTTTAATTGATGTGGTAAATAAGCTATGCATTGAAGAATTCAGAGCGATGGTTGAAATACGTTGCACGTTTCCCAGTCACCCAGGAGCGGGTGGCTCTTAACAATTAGCACGCAGAGCTACGGGGCAGGTCTTCAAACAAAAGGCACTGGGTTTTATTTAGTTGACTTCTTTTGTGTTTCAGTAGATGTGCTGTTAGAAGGGAAAATACGTGGCTTTTTCAGTGTGTTCTAGAGGAGAACTCGTGCAGATTTACAGCATGCATTTTCTGTAAGTGAAGCTGACAAGGAGAGAGGTTACTCCTCAAATGAAAACACATTTTACTTCTGGTGTGATTATTTATAGCAGATACTTAAAGGACAAGCCGTGTTTTCTACTATGTGATGTATCCAGAATGGGTACAGTTTTACTGGCTTGGATGCTGGTATGTGAGAGCTCAGCTGCGTTTTGTCTTGTCGGTGTAATATCCATAGAAAATATAGCTCTGTAAGGGACATTTTTCTCCTGCAGTACTGCTGTTGCCATGACCCATGAGAATAAATCACATAAGGACATTTCCCTTTATCTTAGCTTTCTGTTTCATCAAAAAACCACTTCTCAACCTGCAGGGATAAACCCGTTGTGCAGTGCATGGAGAATTAAGCGCACGATGTCCAGTTTTAATTGGTGTTAATGAATTCCAAATTCCCACAGTATAAATGGAAACATACCTTAAAGGGCATATTCTTAAGGTCACATGAACGCTCCTCTTGGAACATGTGTTGTATGCCCTGAAGCACTTTAAGGAATTGATGTTGACTTGGGAGGCTGAATCACTGTAATTAAATGATGCCTACAGCTGCATTTGCCACAGTTGTCATGGGAATCACAGAGTCTTTTGTGCCTGGGATAGATGTGCAAAATGTTTAAAATTCAGAGAGAGGAAGATGTCCATTTTACCCCAACAATTGCTTCCTGCAAAGTCATTCTTTTTCTTTTCTAATGTCAAAGCCCATTACAAAGTCCTGGACACATTTACTGTAGGATTCTTGCGGCAGAAATGGAGGTAGACTTAACCCAGTGGTAAGACGAAGATAAGCAGCCACCTATTTGAGTGCTAAGTCACTGAAAATAAAGAGGTAAAATAATTTTGGTGTCCTAGAGAGCCTTTCTGGCTTCTAACATGGCATGGAAATTGCGTTCATCTTTGTCATTGATGTTCCCCTGGCAGCCGACCAGCATTAAATGTGAAATCCAGGCTGTCTCAAAGTTGATAGAAAAGCTCCTATGGACTTCAATAAGGCCAGGATTTGATCAGGATACCTATGGATTCCTTTAGATTTCTCAGGAGCCTTTCACTCCTGTGAGTGAAAGCTTTCATTTGCTCGCTTTAAGGATCCCTACGTCTCAGATTGTGGCTGGATCCATTCTGTTCTCACGGCTTGAAATAATGATTGTATGCAATGTCAATACTAATTAGTTTGGGATTTCTATTTCAAAGCTTTGTTAAAAAAAAAGAAAAGGGGAGTAAGAAAAAAAAAATTCATTCTTATATTTAGGATTAATTTTTTTTTAACAAACTTCAGTTTTCTGAGGTGATTTAGGTGCTATGGGGAAAACTGTTTTTTTCTCAGTGCCTGTGTTATAGTATGCACACCAGGAAGGTGGAAATGCTGGGGAATGCAGTCTTATTTCTGGCACTGTTATGCTCACTTCTCTTTCCTTTGGATCTTCTAAAAGAAAAGAAAATAGAGCCATGCTGCTTGCAAGTCAGATACTCCTGTCTTGAAGTCCTGATTTATTAAGAGACCAGGTAGTACAGATGTTAAGTGAAATCAATATGAGCCTGTACTCCAGGTATATATTATTTCCAGCTTTTTGCAGGGCTCAGACATTCTTCCCTAGCACCCAGGTCTCGCTGACCGGCATCTCCATAAGCTTCGTTCCCTTAGTGCTTCCCCAACTGCTCTTCCCAGTGGGCAGCCTCTTCACAGCTTTGGATGGCTGCTTCCCAAATCTCATCTCCCTGGCCTGGGTTCCTCCCCGTGGTGTATATTCCTCCTCAGAGTCCTCTTCCCTTAACTTGCTGTTGTTTGCTCTGCTCACCTGATGTACAGGCTCATCCTTGCCCAAATCCATCTGCTGAGGCCAAGGACCCACAACACAGCAGGTCTTTAAATCAAGCTGGTCACAGTGATCACATCAGTTGGCACAACAGCCCTGCGTGCTTCTACCATTCTTTAGGGTGCACTATATCACGACTTGTGCTTAGGATACACACGGGCAGGAGCTTGTACCAGTGACAGGGGGAAATGTCCAAAAATAAATATCATGGGTACATTTTTCTCTGTTATGATTTGGGCTTGGTGTTCCCTCTTTTTTTCCAGTCTGCTTCGTTTTATGAAAAATGATTTTGTTCTTCTCCCTCACCCAAACGTGCTCTCTATAAAGTGATCCTCTCAAAACTGACTTCCCAAAGTCAGGCAGCCTTTTTTTTCCCCCCTCCCAATCTGCTCCTGACCCATTTAAAAAACACTTCCAAAGTTTTTCAAGGGGGAAAATCCGAACATAACTACCTAAAACAAAAGCAGATTTTAAACTTCTATCAGGAACTAACTGAAGAGTGATGACAATGTGGCACAGCAGCCCTAGCACTTCAGGCCTGGTCAAACAATGCCTTTTATCTAACCAGAAAGCAGAAGGAAGCCGATCTTCGGCAAGGTATTTTGAGTGACAGGGAGGACTGGATGTCTTTATTTGCTTGTCACGTGCTGAGGATGTTGTGTTTCATGTGACAAATTTAAACACAAGCCATCCTGGTTGTGCTTCTTATCTACAGTTTCCTTCATTGCCGGCAACTTCTGGCAGGCAGCGTGCGCCTGCGGCCTGCTTTTCTTTAGCCGGGGACCAGGCCTGACCTGGCCTTTTCATCCCTTCCTCTGCTATTTGTTGCTTTTTAACTTTTACTGTAGTCAGCATTGGATTAACCTCAAATTCTAAATAGTAGATTGTGAAAGCTGAACTCTCAGCAATCCAGCAAATTTTTATTAATGAGGTAGTGGTCTAAAAGGAAACAGAGCAAAAGATGAGCCAGAGGCAAATTCAAACTGATTACAGCTACTTTCCCTGGCTGTGTGGTTTCCAACAGGAAGAACAGTTGTCTGAGTTCAATTCCCACGGAGCTTTTGCAATGCAGATAACTCCAGCATAGAGTCAGAATGCTGTCAGAATTGATAAACTAGTTCGGTATTGCTTCACCCTCAAAACACAGAAAGGAAAGTCACACTAGGCCTCTGACCATACGGTTGTCAAAGTAAAAGTTAACTGCTAATAATGTTTTATTTGGCAGTTTTGCGACTGCAGAAATGTCACGCCGTGACAGTGTATATGCTGTATGAAGCCATTAAGTGTCAGTCCTTTGCAGAAAGTATTTTTCTGAACTGCCCAGCCAGTTTGTTTCATCGCTGCTGTCTACCCCGAAGTCCCACATTCAGTATTATAATCTGCCTTTTTGAATATTTCAGGTAGTTAAATTTTCCCCTTCGGTTTAATGGGAGAAGTCAAGTCTCAGCTGGGGCTATGACAATCCGATCTAGGCATCAGAGGTGAGACGACTTGAATGCATTCCTGGAATTGGCATTACCATCCCCGGGGCCAAATTAAAATGAAGTTTAAACATTTACTTGGAAAGACTTTCTTTTCAATAACCCTGGAAATTTCATCACAGTACAACAAGCCATTGCCACTACACGTCAATTAAATTAACTGCTAGTGTGACATATATTCACAGTTATTTATTGGAAGTGTAAAAGCTACCATGTAGTGAACATGACAAAAGCTGTAGGAGAAATCTAGGCTTGTTTTTAAATCACTGACCATGAACTCAGACAGCAAGAGCTTTGATGTCATGTATAACTACATGGCCCAATTCCGTGCTCTACTTTATTGATGCTCTAGGGATTAAAACTATAAAAGAGGAGTGAGAGAGTGAAAAATAGGCTAGAAAAATAAGTATGAGTTGTCAGATATCTGCCGCCTTTTGAAGGAAACCTCCCATTTCAATTCTTCATATATATATATATATTTATATATACTCTACATTTTTAGCTAAATCCTGTCAATGCCACCTAAAAAGGCACACCACATCAGTTCTGGGACTGGTGTGTTGTACAAAGCTCAATCATGTCCTGCTGCCAGAGACCTACACATTCTCCAGGAGCCCAAAGAGTCCTCCAGTTCATCCCCTCCGCCCGGTTGCCCTGGGTGTTTGCCTCTTGCAAAAGCTCAGGGTGGGAGAGAATCCGCAGTTAGGGTCTCCCTTTCCTTTATTGTGCTCGTGGGATCTACTTTAAAACTGTTGTTTCTGTCTTTCTTCCTCAAAAGTACTTAGAAATGAAGACGTCATTTAAATAATAGATTAGGAAACCCTTCCATATTATGGCACGTGTCTAATTTTAAACAACTGCTATTAAAACATGAGGAGTGTGAAATAATGCATAATGACAGAACTTTATACACAAGGGGCTCTGTAGTATTTGAGCACCTATTTCAATATCAAAGGAAACTGGGTTTTTGCTCCTGATTAATACCTAATTCTGTGAGGTTCTTTGTGCTTACTAATTCATTAACATACATGCTGTACAGAATAGCTGAGATGTCAAAAAATGCCGTCTAATAGCAAATTCAGTTTTATTCTGGTAGGGTTATATGTCTTAAGAGACGATAAAAAGCTGTTTTCAAGAGGTGGAGATCAGTAACAATGTCTATGCTAAAACCAAGGGTGATGCTTTTCAGTGGGAAGCAATTATGTCAATTAGCTCAGGAGTTAGATGAGGCTGGAACTTTGCCATCGTTCCTCGAAATCAACACCTCACTGTGTCTAGAAACATTTGTGTTGTCTGAGCTTCTGCCTTCTAGAGTGTTACTCCTGTGTCTTGTTACTCTCTTTACTGCTGACATTTTTCCCCCGGAAAAAATCACTTATGCCTGAAGTAACAAAAGCAGCTGACTTTATTTTTAGGTTACAGCCTCCCTGGTTTTTGGGTTCCTGTGTAAGGCTGGGATTTGCAACAGAAAAACCTTAAATATTTGTGCTTAAGTCATTCTGTAGAGTCTGAACAAGAGGCAGTTCAAGCTCGCATCTGCTGCCTCCAAAAAGGGATCTGACTTGCTCTCCTCCTCTCCAGTTGTGAGCCACCGTGCAGCCAAAAATGAAGAATTCTGGAGACTAAGGAGAGTGAGTATTCATATTTGTGAATCTCAAAGGGATCAATGCTGCAATGTTCAGTTCAGACAAGCTGTTGTCATGGGAAGTGTTGGAAGTTCAGGTGCTCAACTAGTGAAATTTCTGACTCGGAGGGCTGGGGCTCAGCACCCTTCTTGCCCTTGAGCTCTTTCATGCTCTTAAAAAGCCCTGCTGATGCCTGAGCTATATCCAGATATGGACTCTCAGCCTTGATTTTTTTTTTTTTTTGAGCATTCTGGACTTTTCTGCACCTTTGGAAGTTAGCTAGTCAGCAGTTGCCTCGGTAAGTACACTCTGGAAAATCAAAATGCCCTTTTAAAATTAATGTAATCTCCAATTATCATATTACCTCAGGGAGGAAGGTCTGGTGGTACTTAATAGAGCTCTTTGGGGCTGTTGTGCATTTTAATTGAGTGAATAATTGTAAAACACTTCAGGGCCTTTTGGTAAAAGGCTCTATATAAACATTGCTGTAACGTTGAATGATCAGGTTGCGATATGAACTGGAATAAATGAACCTTATAAATAGATATATGATGCATAAGTACATATAAGGAATGTGTGTATATATGTAACAGCATTTGGGAGAGAACAAGGCATTTACTTTATGAAGTCTTGAGTTCTTAAATGAGAAAAAAATAAACCTGAGATTGCATAGCGATAATCCCCATAATCAAACTGTTAGTTTTGTAAATGTTGGGAACCAGCAGTTTATCCTCCTGTGCAATGCACAGAGAAATGCCAGAAGCACCAATGGTGTTACCACTTCAGCAGCGCTTCTGGAGAAACAGCAAAATATGTTGTGATTGACAGTGGAGGAACATGGAGGAGGTAGATCCAAGGTAGCATTATTTTGATATCTAAAGATGTAGATAGACATCTAGAAGTTTGGAGGAACCAAGGGAGTTTGGTCCCAGGTGGCTTTCCCAGGGTATGGCTGCAATGCAGTGGTAGGGGCTGGAGAGCAAACCTTACGATGCATGGCTGAGGGAGCTGGGGGTGTTTAGCTTGGAGAAGAGGAGGCTGAGGGGAGACCTTATCACCGCCTACACTGACCTGACAGGAGGGTGCAGAGAGGTGGGTGTTGGTCTCTTTGCCCAAATGACAAGTGATAGGATGAGGGGAAATGGCCTCAAGCTGTGCCAGGGCAGGGTCTGATCAGATGTTAGGAAAAAGTTCTTCACCGAAAGGGTTGTTGGGCACTGGAACAGGCTGCCCAGGGAGGGGCTGAGTCCCCATCCCTGGGGGTGTTTAACAGACGGGGAGATGAGGTGCTCAGGGATATGGGTTATTAGGATGGGAATGGTTGGACTTGATGATCTTAAAGGTCTTTTCCCACCTTGTGACTCTGTGATTCTGGGTGTGTTGAGTCACCAACCCTGGATAAATTTAAAAGATGGGTAGATGAGGTGCTCAGGGATATGGTTTAGTAGAGGACACGTATGGTTGAGCTTGATGATGTCAAAGGTCTTTTCCAAACTAGTGATGCTGTGAGTTGGAACAAAGATCTCCTGCAGTCAGTGTCCCTCCAGGCATTTTCCAGCTGAAGCAGTGGGAAAGATGGGACACCAGCTTCTGCAGTGGGATCGGTGATAGCTCTATAGCAGATCCACTGTGCTACCCTGCATCAGTCAGTAGCCACTCTGTCTCTCCTGAATGCTTTGGCTGTCTGATCTCGTCAGACTATAATTTTCTGGGGCGGTGACTCTTTCTGTTTCTGTGCTTGTACCGTCTTGTTATTCAGCCCATTAGGAGGGGAAATGCCTCTGAAATGGAGATGATGGAGATGAACTTTTATAGTTCATGCAAAAAAAAAAGGGCTAAGCCGGGCAACACAGTGCTTATACAAAGAATTCTCTATTCTTTAAAGGGACTTGACACAGTGATGATGCCACTTCACTTATTTAATGAAAGGAGCCATCTAATACAAGCTAAATGCAAAACTACATAGAGGAAACTGGCATTTGAATGCCTTGAGTGCTTGAAATATAGATGAATGGGACAAGACCAGACTCTGTTTCTAAAGGAATCAATTACCAGGCATCCTCTTAGTACTGTGGAGCCCTCATTTGCGGGAACAGTCAAGGCTATTTTTGCTGGGAACTAGGATATTCATTGTTTGACATTAAGTACATCTTTAAAGCACCAAGGAGACACTGAGGAATGCTGTGGCTTCAAGAGGAGTAGAAAAGACTGAAATGATTTTCCTTGCCTTAAACTCACTGCAGAGGCTGATGTAGTGCTGGGCACAATTTTGAGTTCTGTAGAGTTGTACCCGCAGCCAGAAAGGTCTGGCAGAACAATCCTTTGCCTATTAAATGTACAGATTCAAAAAGCATAGAAAATGTGTGAACTATTCAGCGTTGTAGAACAGGAATCAGGTTGGACTAGACTGCTGTTAAATTTTCCCTTCTCAAATGCAGAAGAATAAGGATCTGAAAAAGAGAGGAGCAGAAGGATCAGAAAGGATCAGAGAAATAAGAGGATGTCTTGAGTGAAGGATAATGGAATATACTCATTGCCAATGGTGGTTTTTTACACTTAGAAGGTTCTCCAAAAGCCTATATGAGCTGGTAGCTGAGCGTTTTTTCTGTGAGCGTCTGGGGTGCCATGCCAAGTACAAATACCCCTGTTTGACATGTAACTGAAATCCTCTAGACACATCAAGGACTGACTTCACTGCAGAGACCCCACTACATCTTCCACCCAAAGGTTGTCCTTCCAGGTGAAGTCTGAAGCCTCTTAGCAGGGTGGTGTGAAGAGTTTTGCTTAACATTTGTTCAAGGATGAGTTTCTTTCACATGGCTATTGCTTTGTCGCTTTTCACAAGCTCCAGATTCACTTAAACATTGCGCCTACTGACATCTGATAGCTCCTGCTTCCCTTCCCATCTGCCAGGGATGTCATGCTTCTGATGAAATAGCTTAAAAATTGCAAAGACAGATGAAATGTGGCCTTAAATCCCAGTGATCAAATGCTGTGGCTGTTACGTGGGATTTTTTTGACAAAAAAATGAAGTATGGTTGTGTGTCAGAATATCAGTACTAAAAATCAATTATGTTCCAAATGAAATACCAACTAGCATCAGCTGATGTGGGATCTTCTCTTGCATGTTGTGGTTATCCTTTGGTTGCTCTCTGTTTCCACTTGTTGGGTTCATCTCTGGTTTTGTATTGCTTTATTTTGGGCTTACTTGGTAAAGAAAATGATTTTCATAAAATTTAATTAAATAACATGTGCTGCACTGATGTCAGCTGAGGAAATCGGCGTCAAGAGCAGGAAAAGCGAGAAGATGAATGGATCTCTTAGTTCAAAATAGGAAACAGCTTGAAGTTCCTCTGGGGGAAAACAAAAACCTCATTCATTAACAATGACATTATTTCACCTCTGGAACAGAGTAAGGATTCTGTCCTCCCGGTGAGGGGCAGACACATCTTACATTGGGGCAAAAGATGTTGAGCATTCATGGATACAAAGGAACAGCCCTAAGATATTGATAGGTTTGACTGGTGAGCTGTTCTTATGGTCTGTGTGTGGCTGAGACATATGGCACAGGGAAAAATTCATTATTTGTGTTCCCAACTTGATTTCAGTCTGTGTAAGGTATGTGTGTCTCCCTGTGTTCATCTCAGTGGGTATCAAAGTAAATGTGTCACTGAAGTGGAGGATCTTGCCTGGATGATGCAGTATTCATTTATTCACACTTTGATATGAAGATCATGTCTGATCAAGCACTCATGTACATTGTATATTTGATTTTTCAGTCAGATGTATCTGGGTTTCTTGAATTTTTCCTGGAGTTTGATAAACCAAGTACATCCTTCTTCTTGTTCGTAGTCACGCACACAAAATGTTGTGGGTTCCTTTTCCAGTCCAACTAAGAGCAGGATAGGAGTTTGTGGTGTCCTGGTAAGGACATCTCCAGTTGCTTGACGTGAAGTGGTTAGAAAGAGGTTCCCCAAGCGCCTTTATTTTCTGTTCCATTGCTCTGAGTACCTTCCCTGTTTTCCCTTGGGGCCCAGAGCTGCAGCTAGCAGCCTGACTCCCACCTCGTTCCGAAATTTCTTTATTTATCTGAGACTCTGTCATTTTGCCTTAACATCGATATTTTCCAGAAAACAGCTTTTAAAGTGGAGAAGCCTATTAACTTCCCCAAGTTATATGTCAGTGAATCACAGAACTGTTTAGTTTACTAGACAAGCCCTGTATAGTGATGCACAAAAATTTTCTTCTTC
Source organism: Zapornia atra (assembly GCA_013400835.1). Classification (NCBI taxonomy): domain Eukaryota; kingdom Metazoa; phylum Chordata; class Aves; order Gruiformes; family Rallidae; genus Zapornia; species Zapornia atra. Next base: position 34,079 of record VZTU01002642.1, on the reverse strand, counting down.
AGAGTCATATTTATGTTCTTTTCCAGTGAGCTGGCTGGTTTATTGCCCAAAAAAATCTGTAAAAAAAAGGTAATTTTTAATAGTCAGAAAATAAATCCTGTTTTGTAAGGCACCCATAACCTTTCTAGAAGATCTTAATTAACCTCCTTATATCAGCAGAGGAAGCTCTATTGCATTTGTAATTGTCAAACATTTCCTCTTTTTAATAGAAGTGATCCCTTTCTGATACCTGTAGGCATCATCACTCACAAAAACAAGCTTTTCATGTCAGGATATTAGAAACAACAGTGGAGTAATCGAAGTCTGAAGTTCAGCAGTGCAGAACTTCCATCTATTATCTCACTTGTCTGCAAAGATTATGCCCTAATAACGTATGAGTGATACAAAGCATTTAGTGAATAAAGCCCAGTCATTATCAGGTTGCTCCCTGTGCTGCCATAACGCTGAATTACTGCTGGACTATGGAGCAGCAGTGATGAAGGTACCAAGTCTTAGGGGAGATGCTGTTTTGCCTCTTCGTTGCCAGCCAGGGTCAACATGACCATGTGGAGAGAGGGCACAATGGACTTTAGGATATGACTGATGGGCAGATCTAGGTGCCCCTTTGTGAACCCAACTGCAGACATTCACGAGTGAAAAATGGAATTCAGTCCTCCAACAGAAAAACACAAATTCTCTGGTGATATTTGCACTGCACTGATTTTAATCACATCATCCATGTGTTTTCCAAAAGAAATCAAAGCCCAAATCCTTCTCTCAGCAGTGTGAACTCAAGTTATGGTTGTTTCCAGTAGTGTCTTTACAGTCATCCTGATTTAAAATGAGAATTGTATTTGCTTTAATCCTGCAGTTCCCAAGCTGGACTTTGATGAATCACAGAAGCAGACTCTTATCAAGTAACTGAGTGTTTTTCTCTGGTTTTTATTGGGGTTTTTTTTTCTGGAAAAGAGCAGGAAGTTCACCATACTGCAGAGCAAGATGAATGAATTTGCCATTTGAGGCTGAATTTTCCAAGAAGGATTAGGATGTTTTGCAGTCCTGTAAATGTGGGAATTCTCCTTGCAAGCCCAGTATTTCTTTAGGCTCGTGATCAGAATTTGCTCTGTAACTACATATGCAAAAGAGTGAGAGGGAATTCCAAATGTGAACGCTTCCAATCCTTAACAGCAGCTACAAAGTTAAGTGAAAATGATGGAAATTCCCGTACTTACAGTCATAAATTATTAAGTGGTTTTGGTAGAATTTCAATTGCTATTTCTCAACCCTGTGTTAAAGGGTTAAAAATATGAACACAATCTTCTTGTTACTGCATGGATGTGCTAAAAGGTCACCAGCATGACAGGGGAGAGATGTTTTCATCTGATAATACTATTTCTTTTTTTCTGTTTCCTTGTATTTTTCTTCTAGCTATCCATTTCCCATGGTATTCAGTAGCTGCAGTAGAAAGGACCTGGAAAACAGCCTGGAAAAAGGAGTGGGAATGTGTCTGTTTAACTTGCCTGAAGTCAAGGAGTCCTTTGGTGGGCAGAAGTGTGGGAATGGCTATGTGGAAGATGGAGAGGAGTGTGACTGCGGGGAGCCTGATGTAAGACCCTGCCTGAGAACTACTGCTCATCTCCTGTCTGCAGGTTTTCACAGCTAAGACAAATCAGAATTGGTTTGGCATTTTTAATCCTACTTGATGTAACCCTCCATTGCTTCTATCTTATCAGCTTAAACCTGAGAGTCCTCAGAAATAGGGGAAGTTCCTGCTTGTCTTGCAGTTGAGTTGCTAAAGTTCACGCAGGGCTTTAGTTAGGAACGTGCTTGATTCACCATTAGAGAAGAAACCCTTTCATGGCTTGTCTAACAGACTAGCCATGACTAACCATCATGTTCCTCACAACAGAAATTCATTTAAGTGCTAGCTAATAAGTTAAACTCAAAACAAACTTGTTAACATCACTCTCATTTCTCGATAGCATGCATTAAGTGAAGGTTTGTTTCCGTATATGAGAAGCCACACATATATTATAAATACCAATATAAGTAGTTATATAAGTAGCTGTATAAATATAAATCATTTTATAAATATTAGTATTGCCTAGGTATTTTTTCATGGCAGATGACTTCAGTTTTCAGGTACAAGACCTTTCCCTCCTTCACTATAAGATTTTTCTCTGTCGTTAGCCAATTACTTTGCTAATGCAGAGAGCCTTTATGGCCTCCCAGAAAGACTGCCACGACTTCAAAGATCATTCTGTTTGTAGTGAGTGTGTCAGAGGGCTGCTCAGATCAGGAGAAGATAACACAAAACCTGGGGGTCATATAATATCCCAGCCAACATCCTTATCCTTTTGGCTTCCCGTGCTCGTTGGCTGTACCAAACTTCTCTCAGACTATCCAAATTAAATACATCAGCAGATGAGGGATTTGTTTCCTGTGATAAATATGGTTCTGCAGACAAAATAGATCAGAGCAGTTTAAACAGGGAGATATTGCTGTATCCTGTCTATACCGTGTATTGGATTTACACAAGCCATAAGGATTTCCTGACAGTTCACTCATTCTTCAGGGTAACAAGGTTGGAGGAAGCAGGCTTATCTTCTTGTTTAAAGTCAATAGAGTGCCAGCAGCTTGCAAATGTCTTTCTAACCCAGTTATCTTTCTCATTTTCACTTTTGAATGTTAGTGATAGCTTCTCAAGTCAAAGCCACTTAACGTCAGCAAGCAGTGACTTGATTCGCCTCTTCTTTCCACCTTTTCTTTTCTTTTTAATTGTATTGAAAAACTGCAGCTCAGGCCCAATTAACTTAATTTGAAATTTACTGCTATAATCTGAGCACTACCAGAAACCCTGTTAGATTAGTTAAGGATTCACTGCCCAGTCATTTATACCAGCTGAGTTTTGTCAATAGTGGTGTAGTATTTTATGGCATGGAAAGCTGTGTGATGATGTATGCTACTTGTATTTTATCAGTGATTGGAATTAAATCTATCAGTCTGAATACGTAGATGTAGGTGGTTCATAGGGATAATTCTCCTTTACTTAGAGTAATGGAGGCACCATGATGTTGTGTGCATCCAGCACTGGTCATCTTCTTGAGTGTAACAGATGTTGGCATGCCCCCCACCAAGGCAAGAGTGTAAGACCAAGGATGACACTGCCATTAAGCTCCAACTTCATTTTGGATTATATTACCAACAACATCTGATGTGCTTCAGTGTTAAGGAGAGTTAAACTAGATTGCACATGGAAAGATAAGGGGGGGGGGGATAAATCCTTAGTCCCTGAGAACTGTGACAAACGTGGCTAATTGTTTATTGGGCTGTGAGGGGAATCAGAAAACTATAAATGGGTAAATCAGAAGTCAGACAAATTACTTCCAAATGTAATTAAGAGCCAGTGCCTGAACAGCTGTGACATGCCAGGGACGAGTCAACACAGATTTCGTGCCAGGAAAGCTTGTCTTACAAACCTATGGTGGTGCTCTGAAGGACCTAGCAAGTGGATGGAGAGGGAGGATGCTGTTATTGCAGCCTGTTAGGGGTTCAGGCAAGCTTCAGACCAAAGTCTTTTGCCAAAGCCCCTTTAGGAGACTATGCAGCTGTGGGATGAGAGAATATTGCATGGGCAAAAATTGGGTTAAAAGCTACGAAATACAGCCAGGTATTAATCATTCATTTTATGCAGTGCAAGGAGATCTGCTGTGATGTATCCATGAGATGGGACTTCACAACTTGGCGTATTCATAAACACCCTGGGATGAGGAACAGTCTTGAATTTGCTGATAGCATTAGTTAGGGTGGTAGAGTTGAAGGCTGGCTGTGAAGAACTGCAGAGGAACCTTCTGAGACAGCTGGACGGGGCATTAAGATGACAAATGGGATTCAGTTCAGAGTGATGCACATTCCAAACATCACATATAAGATGATGGACTCTGAGCTGACTCTGACCGTAGAGGAACAAGACTTCATACTGCAATAAATAGCCTCATGAAAATGTCAGCTCAGTGCTCAAGAGTCATCTAAAAGGTAAATAGGCTGTTAGAAATTACTAGAGAACAAATAGCAAAACAAAACAAAGCACCAGGAGGTCCGTATAAATCTGCAGCATCCTGCAGCTCAACCTGCATGTGCAGGTTTTTTCCTACCCCTCCCTCATATCAGGAAGGAGAAAGCAGAATGAAAAAAGGCTGAAAGAAAAGCAATAAGGTGGTTCAAAGTTTTGGGAGGGCTCTGGCTGGCTAAGAAGAAAATGAAGGAGGATGAGAGGGAAGTTGATCGAATCGTGAGTGAAATGGAAAAAGAGCGAGTAAGGAGCAGGTTTCCCCCCCAACAAGAACTGCACAAACAATGTTAGAAAAATGGCAGGTTTCAAATGAGCAGAAGCAGCTGCTCCCCAGACTGTGTCCATTATTTGTGAGTTCTTTCCACCAAGTGTTAGAGGTGCTAAAAACACCTGTGGAGCCATGGGACAGCCAAGATGCTAAGTAGGTGTCATGTCTGCATCCTTAAGTATCTCCTGCTGGCTGCTGTCAGGGGCACACAGGGCTAGAAGGGGCTGTGGGCTGACCCAGTGTGGTCTGTCTTGCATTCATAGAGAAGGGGGGGTGAGAACAAGGTGTCCTCTGTCTAGACTATGTGACACACATAGGTGATGCTAGAATTGTGGTCGCCTTAGTCTGTTTGACATTCTGTCTGATGAGCCTTACACCCAGAAACCCAACTCCCATCATTGCTGTCATTACTAATAACTAATAATAATAATAAACTACAACACAGCAGTAGTTTTGGGTGGCAGCCTCCAGCCTCCAGAAGCCTTCTGAGCCTTTTCTGTTTGCTTGCCTGTTTACGTTAAAAACCATTCCTGACAATTTAATAGCCTAGGAACAAAAACAATTTACTAAGCTCATTCCCTGCAACGAGTAATAAGTGAGTGAGGAATTGGAAATTTCAGAGGCTGCAGTAACATCATTCAAAGAGCTGTGTCTTCATCCCAGTCTGCCCATGGAATGCTGATTGCTTGCTGTGGCTGGCTGGGGTAAGGGCTAGGCGATAGGAGCTGACTGTTTCAGGAGTGGCTTAATTGGCCTGACATTGCTTTCCTCCACTTTGCTTTTTTAGGTTGCTATCCAGATGAATTTATAAAATGTGGGTTTGTGCAGAGGAACGTTTCTTCTTAAACACAGCAGCTGCACAGAAAGATTCGTGTAGCCTGCTGCCTTCCAGCAAGATCAGAAATAGGGGCGGGAAGTTGTTCCGCCGCTCCGGAGTGGCACAGTTGGCTTTGTATATTCAGGCAGATATTATCTAAGAAAACGGTGAAACGCTGAGAACTGCTTTGCTCTCTATTTGTGAGTGCAGAGGTAGCCCCGTCTTCCAGTTGGAAAGCTTTGCAAAAGCCAATAAAGTAACAAGAGGCTGTGAACATCATTCTAACCCACTTATTTTCCCTGTGTTCCCTATATTGTTAGTGATCCCTTGTTAAGTCAAACTGACTTAACACAGCTGAAGAGCAATTTTATCTGCTGCTATTTTTGTTGGAGAGCTGAGATTCCAGTGCAGCTGATGTAACTTGCAGCTTGCGAGCGTAATCTTGGAGAAAAACAAATCCATTATTTTCTGAAACTTCTTAGTAGCTCATTCTACTGACAGTGAAGTTTGCAGAAGCCCACACATGCCACCAGCTAATCCCTGAGTGTGAAATTGGGATGTATCAGTTAGCGAGAATGCAATTCATACTCGTTTCATCTCTATTACTGGCATAGCCTGATAAGAGATTACATGGAATGGTGTCATCATCTCTCTTCGTGGCAGCCACCAGTCTCCATGTAATACAGAAGTCTGGCGAGCGACTAGCACAAAATAGAGAGCTGTAGTCACAGAATCATGGGCTCACAGAATGCTTTGGGTTGGAAGGGACCTTAAAGATCATCTAGGTCCAACTCATCTAGGTCCAACCCCCTCATGTAGTTCCAACCCCCAGTAACTGCAACACAGGACCTGGATCCTCACTGTTTTTTGTGGAAACAAACCACTGTACTACTGTACCAGGGCTGGGATCAGCAGACTTGAGTTGTGATATTTGGGACTCGACCCATAACTAGAATAAATCATCCATCCTCAATGGCTTCTCTGGGTTTACTACAATTATTGTGCTTGTTGAATCTGAGGACAGACAAGACAGTTTGGATCAAAAATGTAGGTTTTCATGCATAATTCATTATTTCATGCCTGGCTTTTCTTGGCAGAGCTATTGGCAGCCTCTTGATTTACAGCTCATTGTGACAAAAGTTGTCTGCTCTGAATTTATCTTCTGCCTAGGAATGTACGAACCGGTGCTGCAACGCAACTACCTGCACGCTGAAACCAGGAGCCGTGTGCGCGCATGGACTTTGCTGTGAAGACTGCCAGGTGAGCCAACGGAAACGTCTCTTACCTGTGTGAGGCGGGCAGGATTCCACAGCTGTCCCAGCCACAGAGTGATGCCTCGGAAAGCCGGAATCAAAACTCACTAGCCTTGGTGACTATGAAGCAGGGATCCTTTGTTGCAGCGCTGGGCACACAGGGGATCGATCGCTCCTCGCAATGTGTGCCCCCATCAAAGCCAAATTTCTCATATTGATACAGATTGATTATACATATTCATTATAATTTCTAAGAAAAGGCAGGGTTATGCAAATTATTTCCAGGAAGTAATTTACATTAACCCCTCCCAGATAGAGCATGCTCAGTGACACTCAGGGCGTCTTCTGGTGGTCTTCAGGGATGAAGGCTGGACGTCTTCCTCTCTCTCAGCCCATGCTCTTTATGGTTTTCTCCATGCTTATCTGGGCTCCCAACACCTGCACCGACTAGTTAGTTTAGTTAGTTTTTCACTGAAAACAAGATAGACTCTGTCTTTTAATTGGTCGTTAGTCTCATTATTTAGGACTCCTCTATCTCCTACTTCCTCTAGTTTCAAGGCTGTTGCACTATTATGGCTAAGTTTTGTAGCCACTTTCATGAAACAGCTGATGTGATTACAGCCAAGTTCTGCTAAAATTCAAAACTAATCTATTCCTAAAAACACACAAATTCTTACTTCTTTATCTTCAAGGCTGTTACTGTTGTATTGTTATGGTTAAGTTTTCCTCTGCTCTCACAAGCAGCTTACACAGTTGCAGCTTTCTTTTAAACCAGCCTATTTTTAAAACTATGAAAATTCTTATATTAAAGTTATATTAATTGTCTCTTAAGCTACACCTATACCAATCCACTCAGCATGATCACTTCTCACTGAATCAAGAGCAAGGATGGAGAACAAGCAGATCAATGTGAGCATTTCATGTGAGCAGTTCAGTAAAGTCTCAGACTGTAGCAGTTATTGAAGGAGCAGATCAACAGTGTGTCCATGCGACGTGTAGCCACTTCATTTGCTCATGCAAAACCTCTTTTTATGGGCTTCTGCATGCTTTGATTTGGGTTTTTTCCAGGCTTATATGGATGTTGTGCTCTGGCAGGCTGTCATTAATTGCTGGGCCTTATTTTTAGGGGAAGACTCTTAAAATATTAATTCTGTCAACAGCATATTTATTTTTAATGGCAGATCAGCAGCTCTTCTGGGCTGCTAACATGTTATAAAAAAACCAGTTTGCTGCAGGCATTTACCTTCTTGAATTCTCAGGCCATCTCTTGCATATGGGCTAATAAAGCATTCAGCGAGTTTCCATTGTGTCTGTGGCAACCATCTGCCTAAAAGCTCAGTAGCAGCAAGCTATCAAAACAGCCAGCAAATGCTTTTTAGCAGAATCAATCTTCAGGTCTTTTTGCTTTTTTTCTAAAAGGCAGTGTGGCGATGCTCCCAGAGCACACCCACCTTTGGTGGCTGGTGTCGATAAATGGATGTTCAGATTGGCACATTGCACCACTGCCTGCTAGGTGCCTTCAGCTCTGGAAAAAAACTGTTGTTATCCAGGGAAATTGGGACAGGACAGGAGCGGTTACATGGACTAGTTGTATAATGAGGTCAAAGGAGATCTCGATGCCCATCACAGAGGGGCGTTTCCATGTGGAAATGCATCTCCAGCTGATGAAGCTGTCAGGCAGCTGCATGCAGAACGAGGTGGCTGGTGGCTTCATGAGCTGTAGTATAACATAACAATATATGTTACATCATCAGCGAGCTGCTGGTCACTGCAGTGCTATTGAAGCTATGCAGATGAAGAAGTTTTTAGCCTGACTTCTGGTGACTGCTACGGAGCATCCTTTGCAGTGCAGCCCAGGGTGTTTCCACACCTGTGTGTTTAGGCTTGATCGCAGGAGAACTTCGGTTCACACTTGCAAACAACCAAAAGGCTGGGTTTACCTTCTGACCTGAGCAGTGCTTGCAGCTGCAGCTTCCCTCTGGCCCCCCTTCCTGCCAAACCCTTCGCAACATGTGTCAAATAAATGTATTTAAAGAGCTGCGTAATCCTTACAGTGTCCTCTGCGGTCAGTTGGTGCAGAGCCAGTGGAAAAAGCTGTCCATGCACTGCATGGGTTCTGCTGCTGCATAACTCTTATTGATTGGAATTACAGCAGTTAAGAGGGGGGGGGATTTGTTTGTTTTGCAGTTAAAACCAGCGGGGATCTCTTGCAGAGAGTCCAGTAACTCCTGTGATCTGCCAGAGTTTTGCACGGGAGCCAGCCCTCACTGCCCAGCCAATGTATACCTGCACGACGGGCACGCATGCCACAGGGTGGATGGTTATTGCTACAATGGCATATGCCAGACCCACGAGCAGCAGTGCATCACCCTCTGGGGCCAAGGTGAGTTTGAGAGCCAGGAGAACGACTTGGAAAAAGTGTGTTGTGAATATAGATGAATTTGGAGGCGTTTTACGCAGTACCAATCTGTATCTATTCTTTTTAGGAAATGGAGAACCGAATAATGAGGGAATCATTTTGTGATTCATTTTATCCTTGATTTGCCATCGTGTTCATTTCTTGCAGCAGGAGGTAGAAAGGATCAGTAACTAGGTTCATTCTGCAGCACTGCTGCAAATGGCTGGGGGATCTTGGACAAATCATTTAATACTGACTTTGATGTGGCCATATGTCATCCCACAAAGTGATGAATGCTCTTGACGGGTTGAAATCGCATCTTTTTTCAGTTGCATATGTGAGCTTCCTTCTGTGCCCTGCTTTGGCTGTCTATATCCCAGAGCAGGGTTCAGTATTTGACATTAACGTAAGATTCTCGCATCGTGGTGAGTATTTGATTAATTGGTGTCACCCTGTAAGCCTACCTCCTGACCCTGCTCAGCACGGTGCACACTCAGGCCGAAGGAGGGTTTTATTTCTCCCATGGGAATTTACTCTTTGTAAAAATCTGATAGCATCAGTTCTTGGGTTTATCCGACACATGATATCCCAGGAAAGCCCTTCACCTCTCTGTAATGTCCTGTGGCTCTTCCTCTGAAATACAGGTGCTAACTCAGCATTTGGCTATTACCTCCTGCACTGCTGGGGTTGAGCCGTGTCCCCATCAGCATCTCACCCCCCGTCTCAAATGGGAAAACCGCTTCTTTCTCACCTGAAGAGAAGCATTGTTTAAGGCTAGATTGCTTTATATCTTTTAACATTTTTCAGCTCCCTTAGCCTCCTTGAGTCAGTACCTCTCTGCCTTCAACTCTGTTTTAAAATTTGTGTATCGATATAATGACAGACAGGTGCTTCCTGGGTCTGAACCCTCATCAGAAGTCTCTTGAAGGCTTTCTCTGTTATCTTCACAGGGACTTGGACCATTCACAATGTATGTTTCAAAGAGCATTAACGTATCTCAAGAAATGGTACCACTGATGCAGATAGTAGATTATAAAGCATCTCGAGTAACAATGCCAGTGATGCAGATAGCAGGTCAGCTTGCTCATGCAGGTATAAAAACGTGGTAGATGAGTTATAGTTCAGAATTAAACTCCCCACATGGAAGAAACCATGCACCTGATATACTCTTCCGAATCCCACTTGTGTCGTAGAGTTAACATGAGCTCATATAGGCACGTACAATTATAGCCTCCAGTCTTAGTCATACTGGGATTTTCAATCCCCTGGATACAGAAACATTCTCTCTCCTATAAAGCAAAATCTCCTCATGAACCAGTTTCCCATGCCATGGAAAGTTACTCAGTTGGACTGTTAATAACTTCAGTTGCAGAGAAAAATTCAGCTAAAGGTCAGAGAACTGAATTGCTGCAGCTCCCTTGCCAGGTCTGTTTCCTAAAGCAGCATGTCCTCCAAACCCCCTGGGCTCCCCTAACTCTATCTGGTCTTCCTTCTGCTGCACATGGAGTCTCCAGTGGTCAAGGCTGGGGGGGTTCTTCTTAGGAGAAAGATGACTTTGTTAAAAACAAAGCTGAAACAAATTTTAACCAGAATACACTCCTTACATTGGGAATACTCAAGGATAAAGAATTTGCAAGGGTGAATGGGCTGGTTTCTAATCACAGTGTTGGAAGTATAAATTAGAAATAACACTGGTAAAGTAAACCACCAAGCAGTGTAGCAGGTAGGGGCCAAGCTAAAACCAAGGCCCGTGTTCTGGGTTTAATGACCAGGGATGTGAATATCTACCACTCGGTCACATCTGGTTAGAGTATGGAGTACAAGATGAGGGCTGCTATTGGGAGAGGGCTAGGTGGGCCATGCAATGGGAGAAGTACCATGGGACCGATTTTAACATAGAATCATAGAATGGTCTGGGTTGGAAGGGACCCCAGGGATCATAAAGCTCCAACCCCCCTGCCACAGGCAGCAACACCAACCTCCAGGCCTGGAGCTACACAAGGTTGCCCAGGGCCCCATCCAACCTGGCCCTGAAGACTTCCAGGGACAGGGCATCCACTACTTCTCTGGGCAGCCTGTTCCAGCACCTCACCACTCTCTCTGTAAAAAAATTCCCCCTAATATCTAATCTAAACCTTCCCTCCTTTAGCTTTAATCCATTCCCCCTTGTCCTGCCATTATCTGCTCTTTTAAAAAGTTTAATCCCCTCCTGCTTATCAGCTCCCTTCAGGGACTGGCAGGCTGCAATGAGGTCCCCCCACAGCCTTCTCTTCTCCAGGCTGAACCAGCCCAGCTCCCTCAGCCTCTCTTTGTAGGGCAGCTGCTCCAGCCCTCTGAGCATCCTCGTGGCTCCTCTGAACGTTCTCCAACAGTTCCACATCTCTCTTGTATTGGGGGCCCCAGATCTGGACACAGGACTCCAGCTGGGGCCTCACAGGGCAGAGCAGAGAGGGACAATCCCCTCCCTGTCCCTGCTGGCCAGTTCCCTTCTAGCCTTGCTTGCAGCAGAGGAGAGGCTTGATGTTCTAAGATGTTGTGTCTGGACTTTGTGTCAGAAAGATACGTGAGCCTTTTCCCAGACACTAGCAATCGATTACAATTGTTTTAATCAACTGCATGTGTTGAGTTAGAGTGAAGGAGTAGTTCCATGAGTTTATGGTATGGACCATAAGGAGATAACAGCTCATAGTTCATTTGCATTAATTCCTTTCATCTCCTTCCCAGTAGGAGAAAGCCATACAGAACAAAATACAATAACTTCTCTTAAAATAATGCCCAGCATATTGGATTCCTTATCACTGTCTTCTTTTGTCTATCTTTCTTTATTCATCAGATCACAGACGTCCAGTAGCCCAATGATAAATGTCATTCTTCATATTTTTAAATCTAGTCAAAGAAAAATGATGAGCGCTGTCAGAGCTTGTTTACATCGGCTGAGCAACAGGAATCTGTTTCCAGAAAGAAGTACTGGCATCTCCTTGGGTTCTTTGTTACTTTTGACATATATATTTAAATGAAGGGGAGGAAGACTTTTTGTTCTTTGGGGGACAGTCTCTGGAAACAGCCACAAATTCCTCTTAATGACCAAGGTCATTCCCAGAACGCAGGAATTTCTCTACTACCTGACCTTAATTCATGTCATTCTTCTCTTTAATGAGCAATTTGTGTGAATTGCTTGTGACCTTTTTGGTTTCATACTCAAAAATCTCCAACTGCACTGCTCTGACCTACGGACAGCAGTGTGATGGAAAGATCCATCAGGAGTAATGCCTGGTACTCCATTGACATTTCCTGGGAGCAACTAGATGCACAGACAAAGCTCTTTAAGAGAGAAAAATTATTGATTACCAAGGAACAGAAGGTTCTCAGCTTTGGACTCGTGGGGGTTTTTCTACATTGACAAGAAAATGATCCTTCCTGAATATGAGCCAGCAGTGTGCCCAGGTGGGCAGGAAGGCCAATGGCATCCTGGCTTGTATCAGAAATAGCGTGGCCAGTAGGTCTGGGCAGGGGATTGTGCCCCTGTACTCAGCATTGGTGAGGCCGCACCTCGAGTGCTGTGTCCAGTTCTGGGGCCCTCACCATAAGGACATTGAGGTCCTGGAGCGAGTCCAGAGAAGGGCAGCCAGGCTGGGGAAGGGGCTGGAGGGCAAATCCTCTGAGGAGCAGCTGAGGGAGCTGGGGGTGTTCAGCCTGGAGAAGAGGAGGCTGAGGGGAGACCTTCTCCCCACCTCCCCTGCCCTGCCAGGAGGGTGCAGAGAGGTGGGCGATAGTCTCTTTAGCCAGGGGACAGGAGATGGGACATGGGGCAATGGGCTCAAGCTGCCCCAGGGCAGGGTCAGATCAGATGTGAGGGAAAAGTTCTTCCCTGGCAGAGTTGTGGGGCTGTGGCACAGGCTGCCCAGGGAGGGGGTTGAGTCACCATCCCTGGATGTGTTTAAAAAAAGGGTAGATGAGGTGCTCAGGGATATGGTTTAGCACAGGACAGGAACAGTTGGACTTGATGATCCTAAAGGTCTTTTTCAACCCTGTGATTTTGTGATTCTGTGCTTCAGAAAAGGAAAGGAGATGTTGTCACTGAGTTTACCCAACTTCTCCCCAAGAGGGGAAAAAGAGCAATGATTTGGGGGAGCCAATGGCAGGCATTGACTTCATAATTTGAACACACTTTAAATGTGTGGCGTAGACATGGCCATTTGCTTAGGCAGGAACAATCTTATCTTTAAATGTCAGTGTTTGTTCCAAAGGTCTGTCAGTGATGTAAGAGCTTTGCCGTCGTTTCCAGGTACAACCCTCCAGGCTTCCCTTCTACATTAGCTGACCAAACCATCACCAACTGATTTTTGCAAAGCTAGGAATTTATCCAACCACTGTAAAGATTTGAACCCAGTAAAATCAGATCATTTTAATCACCACAGATTTCTGCCCAGGCCTTTTGGCCATGAAAAGGGCGTGAAGCCATATTTTCAGAGCATTCTCCTTAAATACAAAACCCAACAACTTGACAGGGATCACCAAGCTGGAGAGGGAGCTTGTGGAACGTTTGCTTTGCTTCATCAGTGCAGTAAAATAGACTTAATGAGAGAGAAAATCCAAATCATAGAATCACAAAGTCATAGGGGTTTGAAGGGACCTCCAGAGATTATCGGGTCCAACCCCCTGCCAAAGCAGGGTCCCTAGGACAGGGCACACAGGTCGATGTCCAAACAAGGCTGGAATATCTCCAGAGAAGGGGACAATTCATGTGAGAGAGAACTGTATTTTTATGCTTATATTTGTTTATGCAGTTGCTCGTGGTGCTTGTTGGTATACTCTGAGTAACTCCAGCCTTTTACTCAGGGTTGCTTATTTTGGGTTTTTTTTCCCTCCACACCCATAAGCACTGTATTTTCTTTATTTTAATATATCTTGAGGCAATGTTGGGAGCTGAATTGAAATACCTGTCGTCCCAATAGAGGGTGTTTCTCTCTTCTTGGAATCAGCACCATGGTCAGAAATTTAGCTCTCTTCACTTTGGGGAAAGCACCAGGGTATTTTCTCATTGCAGCAGGAGGTTGTGCTGGTGTGGAATGACACAGCATTTCTGTATGGCTTCTGACAGAGCAGAACATCTCTTTTCTCCTTTTTTTTTTTTTTGGAACTGTAGAGGGAAAGAAAGAGGCTCATGAATATACACATTTGGAGGGGGTGGGGGGGAAACCCCTCTCCAGGCTGACAACTGCAGTGGTGAGCTTTGACCTTCTGCAGTTTCAAACATCTGATTTAATCCCTCGAATAAGGCTTGGCATGGAAAGGCTGATGGGACCTTAATTACAGGGTCACGATACTATAATTATCGATAGCAAAGTGAAATAAACTCTGCTCATCCAGCTCAAAGCACTTAATAACCACTGGAAATCTTTCACAAATCATTTTGTCTTTGCCTCTAGAGGTAGAAGAATAGAGAAAGACAGGAGTTTCTGCTTCAGTTTATATGGTGAAATCATGATAAATGGGTTTCCTCCAGAAATATAGCATTACAATACTCTTCCTTAAGCATCCTCTGGAAGCCTCCTTTTAACTTGGTAGCTCCATCTGTTCAGCTTCTTACACTCTAATATGTTTTCATCTATAAAAAAGTCCAAATATTGTGAGAAACCAGTCAGGAGAGGGGAACAGCCATCTGAATCCGAAGCAACAACCGTGTTTTGGTTTGATACCAGAAACTGAAGCTCAGTTTTAGTTTCCAAGCCACAGATGATCACTGGGTACCAGGTGTTTTCATACACAGGCTGCTCCAAGCCTGGCAGGGGAGCATTTTTTGTACTCCATGAGATCTTTTTTCTTGTCAAGTACTAGTGGTTGGAGTTAAAGCTTGCTGCCTGAGCCCTGCAAGGATGCTGCAGATGTGTTTTTCTTCCTGCAGGCTGCTTTCCATCATGGGTAGCACACTTGACTTCTGCATTCAAAAAAAAAACCCTAACACAACAAAAGAAGTTTCTCCAGGAGAAAGAGGACAATAAATACCTCAAAATCTCTTAGTATTTCAGTGAGCTCTTTCTCTTTTCAGCACCATTTTAAAAAATAAGTCTTTGTTAGGTCACTTACAAAGGACATGAGCATTCATTCTGCTTTTGGCAAATTTTGAGCCATGCACCACTTTGGGGGAAGGGTGGCTGAGGTCTGGAGTGCTGCTGACACATCTCCAAGGAAATCCTCCAGTCTTTCCAACGATATGCCCATCAGCTGCACTACTTAGGGCACAAGGCTCCCAGCCAAAAAACCCAAATGAGACTCATAGCAATTGCATATGGTCACAGTAGGTGGGTAGGAGGGCTTATTCCCTTGGTGACATAGGTCTGAGTGTGTCAGTCTTTGCAGATGCAGGAGAAAACAGGAGTTTTACTTGACCTCTTGCTTACAGCATAGGGGTTTTTTCCTCCCCTCCCCTTCAAAAGCTGGCATAGTATATGCACATGTTCATGTGCCTCCCCTGGAAAGAGGAGGAGGAATCTATGTGCTGAAAATGGAAATGTTACTTTTGCTTTTTGCACAGCGCCTTGTCTGAATGCTTTTGTTGATTTTTTGATTATTGCTTGTGGTTTAATGAAAAGAAGTGAAAGAATCCTGTGCAGGGTCCCTTTTAATAGTTCCAGATTTGAGAAGTATTCTGAACTCAGCAAGCTTGATCGTAATCTTCCAAAGAATTTCAAGCTCTTGTCCTCCTCTCCAGGGAACCAGCAGCTCATATTCTGTTCCTTCTGTGCCTTTCTTTCTGAGTTTTCCAGGCTCAGTACTTAAAAATGTTAGAAGGAAGAGAGGGAGCTGCCTTAAACCTCTCCAAGTTTTTAATATTTTGTCCTTAAGAGCATTAGATTGCTGTTCAGCAGTATATAGTGTTAGTCAAGCTTCTGACTGTGAAATGCAGATAATTAATTGAGGCTTTAATCTTGGAGCTATTAGTGAAAAGATTCACACTAACGGGTAGTTTTACAATCATACTTGTATTTTATTCTCCAGGAATGTGAACCCTTCTTTTTAAAACATAACAAAAAACAAAAGACAAAACAAAACAAAACAACCTCCTTCCTCTCTGAAGGTTTCAAATTAAATCTTCAGGACGGTTGAAATAAATGATAGGTTTTGCCCATGGTTAGAGGCATATGCACTTGGAAGTGGCTCAAAACATTTGGAAAAAACAAAAAGTAACATTAAGCCAGGTATTCTGTCTCTCTTAAAGATCAGGGAACACTACAGAAATGGTATATTCTCAGCCTGTAGGCTATCACATCATTTGTTGCCAGTTCTTTTTGGTTTAGCTTGGCTGATCTATCAAAAGTACAAAAATGTATCTAGCAGATACCTGTTAAGAGTTTTAGCAAGTCTATCTCCTTACATCCTCATCTATTGGAGTAGTTGAGATGTTGGCAGTGACTTGATTGTGCTACTAATTATCTTCCTGGAAAAAAAAAACAACTATGGGGCGTAAAGGGCCCTAGGAAAAGGCCTCTTGATCTTCCAAAGAGCAGCAATTATTGGCTGGAAATAAAAGCCACACTTCACACAAAGGGATAAAATTCACATACATGGACTAATTAGTCATTGCAACAGTCATACCAGGGACTGGTTTGTCTGCCCTCCACTTCTTAGACATTTAGATGAACTCATGGGTCTTATCCTAGAAGATATTCAATATTGGCCATAGTCTGGGAAACAGTGGACAGGACATTGTATAAGACATTGGAATAGATGTCCTAATGGTATGTTTGAACTTCTGAAACGTAGGGATGAGTAATCTCTCCACACAAACATTTCCAGTACTACTCCCATCAGGGAAGTTCCTTTGCTGTTAGGATATGGCTCCATCATAAAAGGCTATGGTAGATAAGAACCAGATGCTGCCAGTCTTCCCAGATTCCTATTTCTACCAGCATGATAGAAATGACTCTTCTTTCAAGTCAGTGTTTCCTCTCAGGAGTGAATTTACTGAGGATTAAAGTGGGGATGGGTTCTCTCCCCAGTACATTAGCTCAAGCGAACTGCAGTGTATTCTCTTCTCCCCATCATGTGTTCGTGTGTTTACAGTTACATAGCACTCTAGTTTGCAACTGGATTTTTTCTGGTTTCTTCTTGTTCTGTATTGCACTTCAAAAGGCCATTCTTGAAAATATTTTCTTTGGCTTCAGCTCGTGGACTTTTGCAAAAGTCACGTGGACTCCTGTAAAAAGAAGGGAGTTAACTTACCAGCTGGCCTTTGTCTTTCTTCACCAAACTAGGGTTGGCATTTCCTAAAGGTTTTTGTGTCCTAGGAGGATTCACAAGAGGGATATCATCTAGAGAAATTCTGAAAGAGAATGAGTTCTGCATTGTCTATTGCTCAGCACTGCCAAGAGAGACAAATAACAGTGGAAAACCCTCACATTCAGGCTCTTCAATTAGCATGCTGATCCTTGCGCAACTGTTTTGTGGCGCTTCATCAATATGCAGATCACATCCCACCTTCCCCTAAAGCATCAGTGGAGCTCAAAGAAAAATTATTAAAAACACCTTGTATGAGATGAAAGTTCTGATTAGGTTTTGTTTCAGGTGCGAAACCTGCTCCTGGGATCTGCTTTGAGAGAGTCAATTCTGCAGGTGATCCTTACGGCAACTGTGGCAAAGACTCCAAGAGCTCCTTTGCTAAATGTGAACCCAGGTAGAGTCTCCCCCTACAATCACAGGAGCAGATGCATGGTGGTGGGAGAGGGCTTGTAACATATAAAATTATGCAACTAATCTTTGGGTTTGTTTATTTCCCTCAGAGATGCTAAGTGTGGAAAAATTCAGTGTCAAGGAGGAGCAAATCGACCTGTAATCGGTACCAACGCTGTTTCCATAGAAACTAATATCCCACTTCAGGAAGGTGGCAAGATTCTGTGTCGTGGTACCCACGTGTATTTGGGTGATGATATGCCCGATCCCGGTCTTGTCCTGTCAGGAACCAAGTGTGAAGATGGAAAAGTAAGGTTCTGAAATACTCCAAACCCAAAGGAAGGGTGTTGCTACCCTTGTGCCACAAAATACGTTGTACTAAACTGACTGGGGTTTGCTTTGGGGGTTATTTTTTTTTTCACTTTTAACAAATGAATTGTTTCTGATGTTCAGACTGAGTTATATTTTTTACTCCCTTTTTCTCCTGGCTTACAGACTTGCAGATGCAATGCAAGTTGCTTAATTTGATAACTGATTTTTAGAGGATAGCCCCAAGTATCTGCCCATGCAGGTTAGGGATTTTCACCAAACTAAGTGGAGCAAAATACATTATGGGCTTGTTAATGAATCCCTGAGGAGGTCAATATATTCACTTTCCCAGTGTCTATGGCATTGCAAGATTGTCATTAACTTCACTTTAGGCTTCAAATGTTATTATACCTGCTGATTATTACTCCCTCCCCTTCTTTTTCTTGCAGGAAAAGCTATCTCTATACGCTCAATTAGAAAAATCAAAACCCATTGATGTTCAGCCACCAAAACTGATTTTTTTTTGGCAATCATCTTTTGCAAACATTGTGAATTATCCAGTGTGAATGTAATACAACTGTCACAGGGCTGTCTTAGGTTTTGTTGTGTGAGGAAAGGAACAGAGAAAGGTGGGAGGCAGCTGTGATTTTATGGTGGGGTGAGGGGAAGCGCAATGGGAAGGAGTCCAAGAACGAGTGAAATGAAGGTTTCCATAACCTTCAGTGGATTACTTGCAAAGAGGGGAAAGAGAGAAAGAGAGAGAGAGAGAGAGAAAGAAAGAAAGAGAGACAGATAGAAAGAGAGAAAGAAAGAGAGAAAGAGAGACAGATAGAAAGAGAGACAGATAGAGAGAAAGAGAGAAAGAAAGAGAGAAAGAGAGAGAGAAAGAGAAAGAATGAGAGAGAGAAAGAGAGAAAGAAAGAGAGAGAAAGAGAAAGAAAGAGAGAGAGAGAGAAAGAGAGAGACAGAGAGAAAGAGAGAAAGAAAGAAAGAAAGAAAGAAAGAGAAAGAAAGAAAGAAAAAGAAAGGAAAGAAAGAAAGAAAAAAGAAAGAGAAAGAAAGGAAGGAAGAAAGAAAGAAAAGCTTTGATTATTTGTGGTAAATTCAAAAAGCCTCTGAAGTTCTGAATGCTTTTTGAGTTATGTTGGATTATCACACTGCATTGGGAACAGGTTTAAAATACATCCCTGGTGACACTACAGTTTTGCTACAGAAAAACAACCCTTACAACGTTACTAAGTCAGTCTGTTATAAAATGTCTTTTCAAAGAAAATTCAAGGCTGGGAAGCACCCCATTATGTTTTACTAATGAGTATTTGATCTTTCTAATCTATCTAATCATACACATACACACTATAGAATACACAGGCTAATACTTATGAAATTGTATGTTTTACTTTGAGGACATTAGTGCGTTTGTATTATGGATTAAGAATATGAATTTAAATATTCTTGAGCTTTCTAAGCTGAAGATACACAATTTGAAATGCAGCCATTTTAATGTGATCAAAATTCTGTGAGCTACTGCACTATGAATATTTGAATTGTGAATGCCACTGTAATCAGACCATATTCTCTCCATGCGTGCATGTTGATGCCAATTCACTCTAATTTCCTTTCCATTTTTCCCTCTCCCCAGGGGATAAGTGCCCTGATTAAGCATCCCTGTCGTCTCCTTCAACACTATTCCCTGCTTAATGCTAATTATTGTGACTGACTTTTAGTACTACTGAACTGCAGTTAAACATGAGCAAAATTGTGCAGTGATTTTGGTTTGGGTTTTTTGGGGGGTTTTTTGGTTTTTGGTCAACATTGCATAGTAACAGTTACTCCAGTCCTAATTTCTTCTTCTCTCAGTTTTGAGTAAGATAAATTCTCATTACTGACATCCTAATCAGTCATTTGATTGTTGGATGGCATTATTAGATGGTACTAATCTTGATTTGCCTCAATTTTCAGCTGTATTGGCAGAGTAAAGTTTACCTGTAATGACTAGAAAACAACAACAACAACAAAATTAATTAATTTGATTACTCTTCATTTGCTGTTTTGTTTACCTCCATTCCCTATAAGATTATCATTACACTTTAAATATGCTTGGTTTATATTTAACACCACAAAATCGTTTAGCTTGGGAAAACTCCTAGCAATGCCTCTGTTGTGCTGAACAGCAACGATGCCCTTCTACACCAATGACCTCAGCTAAATATTCAGGCTGCCCTGGGTCCAAGTAAGTTCTCTACCAGCACCAAGAAGTGTTGTATTATTCATATAAACAGATCTATGCTAATTTACACCAGGACAGGGCTGAACCTTTCCTTGAGGAATCCTCTGCCGCTGGGAAGACATGAATGCAGCCAGATCAGGTTCATGAAGGAATTCTGCTCAAAGCATTCCTAGTCCTGAAAAAATGCAAATTACTGGGTTTAAATTGGCTTTTTTTAAAAAAAAAAAAGAAAGGAAGAAACCCCAGAGGCTCACCACTAGTTCCACTTCAGTAAAACTGTGAGTGTTTATTTACACAAGCTCAGCATATCAACCCACTATGAAGTATGTCTGAAATTCAGTATGGGCTGGCATGCCAATCAAAAGCAGCATTAGCTTCTGCAGATTAGGACCTAAAAGGCTTAGAAAGGCAGAAGAAAAAGATGACACATAGTTCTGGTGTCCTTCTCTTTTTGCCAGTGTAACGGTGTCAATGCAGCACGTGTGTTGGGAAATCCATCGCTGCTGAAAGAACCACCGATGGGTCACTGGATGTCCAAAGGGAGATGTGATTCCTTGTGAGCACCTCTGGCCCCAGTGAAACTCCTTTTTCTCTTCTTTTGCAGATTTGCCTTAATCGCCGGTGCCAGAATACGAGTGTTTTTGGTGTGCATAAATGTGCAACAAAGTGCCATGGACGTGGAGTAAGCATTCTAGGAACGCTTGTCTTACAGTCAGTCAGTAGCCACTGGTCAAGAAAGCATTTCATGTAATAGCTTTGGGATCTATGACTGTAATGTATCAGTCAAAGTCACAGCAATACTTTCTTCTTATGCCTTTCCATTTTCAGTGCCCATTATATGAACTGCAAGAAATGAAATTATTTTTCTTTAACAAAGAAATATTTATCAGGTAACGATCGTCTTGTTCTTAATTAACAGGCTGTGATAGAAAGGGATTGTGTCACCTTCAAAGCCATTTTCAGTCCAACCTCCCTTCGTGAAGAATTCCCATTAACATTTTTTAAAAAATGGGGATGCAGAGAAGTTAAAAAATGCATTTGAATTGAGATTCAAATAGAATAGCGTTTCCAAAAGCATTAGAATAAAACAAGACCTTATTGGTGAGTTTCATGGTGTGGAAGTGGTGTGTTTGATTACATCAGGTAACAATATCAAAGTGTTTTGAAATCTGTTTTGAAACCTGGTTTATATTATGAAAATGATAATAATGCCAAGCTATGCTTTATTAACCCTGATTTGCTAATGATCTGTTTGTTTCTGTAAGAAGCTGTGGCAACCACATTGGAAAAGCCATAGGAAACTCTCTATCCTCTCCTGGGAAGGCATTTTAATTTGATTTAACTCATTTTATCATCCCATACTTGAAAAACCAGGCAGCGGCGACAGTGCTGCGTGTTATCATTGTGCTGGAATGAGCACCAGCTTAGACGAGCATCTTTATGTCTGTATGATGGAGAATGTCTGGTGACTGCTGAGTAGCAAGAAATTACCTTGTTGGGAGTGTAGATGGGAACTCCTGTAGCACTTGAGTTTAAAAAAATCCCCCAATGCTTAACAAATGACATTTTTAATTATCTTGCTGTCTATGATAAGTAAAGTTGGTCGGGGTTTTTATTTGCATTCTGCATGACCACAGCCTGTCTCAGCTATGTGAATGATACTTTAATACTCTGCAGACCTGGCCAGTGCAGTCTTTCTGACAGCCTGCCAGCAGAGCTTGCCAGAAAAATGTGTATTTGCAAATTCTTGTGAAGTATCTGGTGACTTACTCAGAAACGTGTCTATTAATCCGCTGAGTAGTTTCTCTGTGGTGGTAACAGATCAGCAATGACCGGCGTTAGCACAGAATGTAGGAACCATATTGATGACTAGCCCTAAGCCCAGAAACCTCACTTAAAAATCACTTTGTGCATCTATGTGTGACTGTGCCACCTCTGTCCTGTGCAAGAACATCTTTGTCCAGTTCATGTGTTCTGTTGATACAGCATGAAGCTTTAGCCTCTGTTATTAGTAACGAAGCCACTACTTGGCTGGAAGCAAAAGGTTGTTTGGGTTCATGGGAACCTCCTGAAGATAAAACCATGAGTCTAGGAGCTCCTTCTGCTCTGTGCAGCAGGAACATGCTGAGGTCATGATAGTCCTTCGGAGCGCTCTTGTTCTGCAGGGAGCGTTTGCTAAATCGGGTCTCACTAGTTGATCCTTAACTCAGATTAAAAACCATGGAAGTGTTGATCTGAGGACTATCTTTACAGACAGTGCAGGTGTGATATCAATGGGAGGGTTTCCTCTGCCCCGGTTTAACACATTCTTCCAGCAGCTGGTTCATCTTTGAGCTGGGGGATCGGAGCAGTGGAGCAATCAGTATGCAGGCTAGCACTAGTCCATGATGGATAGGAGTGTTCAAGTGGGCTGAGAAAACTGTACAGCACTAACAGTGTGGAGAGACTCCTTCTTCTGCGAAGGCAGGAGGAGCAACAGTGGGAAAGTGGGTAACGTTGCTGCTGGAGGCAAAGAGAGAATAAGACTTAAGAGGTGTGTGATTGTCCTTGTGTTAGTGAAGTTGTCAGCTGGTGCAACGATGACCTGCCAAATAATGAGTGCTCTTTTAGCCCCCACCCCCTGTTACTGCATGACATCTCGCACACAGAGTGGCTCTGTGCCCCCTTAGTTGTGCCAGGAGGCAGATACCCATACATCTCTTTTCCTCCCTAAGTTTTATTCCTTTCAGATGTGTCTCTATCTGATTAGGAGGCCTTATCAGCCAGAGCTGCTCACCAATGTGCACGGTAATCCTTTCCATGCCAAATCATTTGTCTTGTTTTGCAGGTCTGCAACAATAAAAAGAACTGTCACTGCGAGGCGGACTGGGCCCCCCCATACTGTGACAAGCCAGGGTTTGGTGGCAGCGTGGACAGCGGGCCAATTAGGCAAGCAGGTCAGTAGTACTTCACAGATTCACGGAATTGTAGGGCTTGGAAGGGACCTCCAGAGATCATCAGGTTCAACCCCCTGCCAAAGCAGGGTCCCTAGGACAAGTCGCACAGGTCGGCATCCAGACAGGGCTGGAATCTCTCCAGAGAAGGAGACTCCACACCCCCTGGGCAGCCTGTCCCAGGGCTCCCTCACCCTCACTGGGGAAAAGTTCTTCCACATGTTGGTGTGGAATTTCCTGTGCTCCAACTTGAGGCCATTGCCCCTTGTCCTGTCCCCACAGACCACTGAAAAGAGGCTGGCCATTTCCCTTTGTCTCCCAATTCATGCTTCACGTTCTGTTTCCATGATAAAGAGTGGAAATACAAAGTGTTGTCTTACAAGCAATGAGCTTGCAAGATTGGGAAGTAAGTCAGCAAATCAAACAGCTTCATCCAAAGGCATTGGTACCAACCTGAAAATTTCATGAAGCAAAACCAAGGCCAGCTGAGCACATCCATTTTCTTGCATGACTGAAGGCACAGGGTAATGGTGGGTTCTTTTCTTTGCCTCTCTTTGCCTTCTATTTTTTTTCAAGATATGTGGTCAAGTTGAGTAGCTCACTGCAGTAAGTAGGAAATGGAATTGATTTAAGCTGAGGCCAAGGAGCTAACTCCCACACTTGAGCTAATCCTGTTGCCATGGTAGATGAACGTTGCAGTACTCTTTGGATTCATCTTGAGATATGCCAAGCCCCAGTGTTCTCTGCTGAGTGTGTCAGGACAGAAGAACTTTACTGTACACACAGCCTGCTTCTGCAGTTGAATGGCTAATGAAGAGTGGATATTGCAGTCATTATAAATGCAAACCCATGGAATAGTCAAAAGTAAAATATTTTACATTGTGCTTCTAAGGAGGATCTTTTGTACTGTGGACCTGTGTATCTGACCATATCAGATTCAGACTACATCTTTTGGATACCTTCCAAACATTTCCCAGAACTTCCCCTGACACATGGCAGAAGTAGGAGACGAGCATTTTCTGTAACTCATCTTTCAGTTCCCCTTGTTCAGTCTGCAGCACGTTGGCTATAGTGTCTTGCTTCACCTTTAGCCAACCTCAGAAGGAATTACTTCTACACATTGTGAACTTTTATGGGATTTGATAAGCATCACATCCCTGTTTTTCCCCAGAGTACCGTAACTTTGGTGACTTCCACAGAGGTGTTTCTGATTTATGTCTAAGTGACATAGGACAAGCAGCCTACTCACATATACATATATAAACTCAAGCTTGCTGGAAGATGATCTGTATGTTTTCATATGAATATTACTACTCAGAACCAAAATGGATCAGATGCTCTACATGTCAGTGAATCATAAAACCAGATTTGTGATATCACAGTCATTTCCATGACAAAGCCTCACGTTATGATTTCAGTGCTGAAAGATCTTTTTTCTTTTATAATACCTACAAGTTGGTAAGATAGCAAAGAAGCCATGCTCAGGCACTGAACCAGTGTGATTACTGGGGTGTTAAAATGTTTTCCTTTAAGATTTGCTCTGAAGCATTAGATTTCAGCTTACCTGAAAGCTCAGTATATCGGGAGCTACAAGATGCATTATAATACTGTGCTGCATAGACAGCACTGACTAGGGAAGACAAATACAGGCCATCTTTCATCATTCTTGTATTTTGTGCTTTGGAAGTCAACACTTCATTTTAATAGAAAATTGTTTTTAACAATAGTTTAATTACTGTAGCTTCACCATTTTTCTCCAAAGACAGTGCTGCATCCAGTAATACAGGGAATAAACAAATACAGAGATTGCTAGAGGACCTAATTTTCTATTGCTGACACTTGGATTTAAAGCTGAACACTCAATGGGGTGGTTTGGATTATGATCTGAGTGGTTTGCACATCTCTAAATCAAATTAGAGGAGGATTAGCTCAATAAAATACTTCCATCTTAGTCAAACAAGGCACATGCTCTCATTAGTGTTTAGTAACTGATTTTACCCAGCTGACTTTGAACAAACCTACGTGTTTGACACTGTGTTTTTCTTGCAAAGAAGCCTTAAATATTTAATTGTTAGGTAGAGAGATGTTAATTAATTTAAAATGCATAATCTTAGCTCGTTAATTTTATTAATCTTTTAGAGATGGTGAGGGACTTACTCTTCTGCCACGCTATAAGGTGTAAAAGTGTAGCAGCACTTCGTGTCCCACGTGGGGTTTGTTCAGCCCGTGTCACTGTGCATTCACCAGCATCCAAGGGAGCTCAGCCCAGCAGATGAGAGCTGGCTGGCTGAAAATCCACCCAGATAAGACTGAGACAGTGCTGTTAGGTTACCAGAGCAAAGATTAAAGATGTTTCTCCTGCTGTGGGAGTGTGCTTTATTTTTTTAGGTCAGCAGTCCTGAAGAATCACAACATCCTTTCCTCCAGGCAATGATCATATCGCATATCCGTAACGATGAGAGCTGCTGCTTTACCTCTTCCGAAAAATAAGGCTTTCTTTCAGCTGCAAGTCACCTAGCCAGGGTTTATCTCACCATTGTGCCTCACCTAGGTCCCAGGAAGGCACTTTCACAGCAGCTTAAAGCACTCTGAAAATGGGAACAAGTACAGAAAGCTGAAGCCCCTTGCTAAGCAGAGCATCCCTCTGAGAGCACACGGCCTGTAGCCGAAGGCACTTCTTCAGCTCCTCTCTGGCCTCCAGATTCGACTTGACAGCCATCTGGGCTGGACCACAGTAGGCCAGATCTCAGACTGTTTGCCTAGTGTTAAGGCAGAGTGAAACCCTTAGAATCTGGTTAGGCAGGAGCCAGAGTCACTGCTTATGTTTGGGGGACAGAATATTTAGAGGTTTCCACTTTACCCACGCCATGATCTAGGCATTCCCATCCCTTTTCCTCCCTCTTACAGCCTCAGTCTCCCTCCCACAGCCCATGAAGAAAGTGCCAGTTGGCACTACTACAGCCATCACTGTCTGGGTGACCCCGGACAGCCTGTATGCCCTACGGTCCCATTTATAAGTGACAAGCATGATCTGAACACTTGTGCAGAGCACACTTAGGTGTTTGTGTTCAGACCCAGATATCTGGCTGCTTGTTAGTCTTTAATTCATAGTCGATTCACTTCACCTTCATTGCAGTTAGAAACCCAGCCAGGCAGCAACATCCTGCTCCACACACACAGCACGTTTCAATGAAGATGGCTCTTGACAGAAGTCAACTCCATGTGTTTTGTTGCAGATAACAAGAGTTTAACCATAGGAGTGTTGATAACCATTCTGTGCCTTATCGTTGCTGGATCAATCATGTATCTGAAAAGGAAGACTTTCATGAGATGGTTGTTTACAAGTAAGAAGACAACAATAGAGAAACTAAGGTATGTTTGGGTTGCCTAATTATACTCTAATCAATATTAGTAGAAGGTTGCTGTAAATGGGGCATCTCTCATCTTGCCATTCATACAAAGTGCTGTGAATATGTTAGAAAGAGCCAGCCTGAACAAAAATATACACCAGTACAGTGTTATCCAGGGTTTAGTTTAACTTTACCAACTCTCAGTAAATAATGTAGCTTTTGGGTTGACTTACAGACCTCTTCTCTTTTTGGATAACAAAATTAAGAAGCAAAGGAAGTATTGCCTTTATTTTCATTTCCTTGCACTGGTTTCATTACGTTGCATGGCCTTTTATCTAAACCCAGTCAAGTGAGCTGAAACTTTCATATTTGAGGTCATTACTGTTTAAATGCTAGATTCATTAGAATAGTCTCTTGGGTGTTACAAAGCTGCATTGCCACAGATTGCAGAAGCTAATTTAACAGACTACTGGTTTCCAAAAAATCAATATTTATTTTTATTCTTGCAGGAGCGCTAGACAATTTTTACTTTCCTTGTTTACTATAAAAAGTCAGAAAGTCCTTGCAAAAATCTCATTCTGCAAAGAGGCTACTGGTTAAAGAACTGCTATAAAGCAGAACGCTGCCTTCAGTAAATAGATGTTTGTATTGCAGGTCTGTGAGCCCGGCGAGGTCTTCCAGTTCATCAGAGCCTAATTACCTTCATACCACATCCCTCAGTAAAAACCTGGTCATGAAGCCACAAAACACATACATACAGAAAGTAAGTCCCTACATTTTCTTTCAAGATTGAAAAAAGCATATTACATACTTTGAATTCCATTTAATTTATTTATTATAACACACTTCTTATGTGATATCATGCAGAACTATCAATATGCAGAATGGCAGTTGGTGTAGGCTTCAGGATACATTTAGAGCTCCCAAGTTTTAGACAGGTGGAGATGTCAGGTGGAGTTTAGGCTTCAGGATAGAGCCTGTCAGCTTACACCAGAGCACACCACATCTGAACGGTGAGGGGTTAGTGTTTGATTTGCTTCTCTGGTTGCAGAGGGGTTGAAGGTAGATAAAAGCAGAGTAGAAAAGCAGCAAATCATACAGATCATAAACCAGCAATGCTTATGATGTCAACTCCTGATGTTTATAACTTTTGGTTGGGGTTGTTTTTATAGAGAGATGGTCCACGAAGACCACTGCCATATCAGATCATTGACATCAGTAACCCTGTGAAGACACATGACTTGCCACAACTAAAAACACCACAGCGAGTCCTACCACCCCTTCCCCAGCCACCATGTCACCAAGCTGTGCCTGAAAGACCCTTGCCAGCCAATCCTTCACTGAGGTTTGCCCAGGTAACCATCGATTTTCTTCTGTTTAATATATAGTATGTGAGTAGCTGCGTGTGGTGAAGGAGAATGAAGTGTTTTCTCATCTTTCATATTGGCCTTTTTCCATGGTCTTGCCTTTATATTTTGTATGGGTTTAAAAATGTGATGTAGGTATGCTGGTTTGAGCCAAGCAGGGCTGTGTTTCTAAAATTTAGGATCCTGAACTCTCTTTTCACCACTCAAAAGACACAATGGAATAAACAAGCTCCATATTACAGGCAAAAGCAGGCTCATCTTGCCAGCTGCCCAACCGCAGGGGAAACGGTACAGTTTATTGTTAGCAAGGTGCCAAGTACAGTGATGTAGCTTAGGAAGTCAAGTTGCAGATGTCTTGTGCAAGAGGAAAAGGTATATTAGCTTGATGTGCTTCTGTTCTGCCAAGGGGGACAGGAATTGTTTGGGTTTTCTCCCAGAGCACAGAGCTGAAAAGCAAATTTGTAATTGCCCACACTATTTCATGTAGATGTACCTTTCATTGCCATGCTTAAATAGAGCTAGTAACCCTTGTTTTTTGGTAATAAGATGCGTCTCAAGGCAATATTCAGGGTAGATTAAGTTGCCTGTGCAGTTCCCTATATTAAATTGTCCCTTTTCTTGTCACTGGCTTCTCTCTTCTGGTTGCATTTGTAGCGTGACTGTGTCTAAGCAAAAGAATCAGGCACCCAGCTCTTTTGGTTTTGTAGACACGGTGCTGTTCTCAATATAGTACAAGATTAGAATGAAGGAAATGTTGTTATCACCAAGCTATCTTAAATGAGCATCACATCGATTTGGATGCACATACTGCAAATCTGTACTCCAATAGCTGTGTCCTGAGTGACTGTGCCTATCTGAACCTAGTGAGGATGTCCAAGCACAGAGCACCTTCTTCCCGTGGCAGCCTCAGAGCTACCCTGAGATGCTTTCCCAGTGATTTATAGGGGGGTTGGCTATGGGAACCTGCTGCTGAAGTGCAGCGCTTGGAAAAGCGGTTGCAAAGATAACAGGGAAACAAAAAGGGATGAGACAGTGCTGAGCTGAGTGGCAGCATGCTTATGTGATATGATACACTACTTCTGCTCTCTGGTGTAGATTTTGTCTAAGTCTGAACATTGAATCCCTCAGGTTAGACCCACTTTTCTAACTGTGGACACTTTATTAATTGCTTTCAAAGTACTTAAGCTTTTTCTTCTTCCCTTTCCCAGCTTGCTAGCCCTTTATTTTCCTTTACAGGAGAATGGGAAATACTGATTCTTTCTAAAATCAGTTTTACAGGAGGTAGTATTGGGTTGTGTTGCTTTTCTCTTTAGCTTCATTGGTTTAATTGTTTCTTTTCTTGCTTTACTTAAAGCATTCTACAGATTTCACAGTGGCCCAAGTTAAGATTTTAAGTGCAGGTTCTTGTCTGTTTCTTAATCAAATGGTCCCATTAATAAAAGAATATAAAATTCTTTTATTTCTTCTGATCTAGCAATTAGTAAGCTTATGCTGTCTCCTGCTAACAAAATACAGGTGGAGCAAAGGCTATCCAAGGGAAAGGAACCATTTCTCATTGCAATGGTGCAGCTGTATGTGCCCCAGCCTGTCATCACACATCAAAGCCACACAATGCACCACTGCCCGTCATGCTCCAAAGTGCCCCCCCCCCCCCTTAAAATCCCACAGAAGGCACAAGGTAGAATACACCATCTCCAGTACTATCATTAGCAAAGACTGACAGATCTGAAACTGCCAAAAAAGCTTTTCAGTTTGGCAGCCCAAATTAATTGTGACGGTTACTCCATCAAGCAAAATATCACTGTTTTCAGTGTTCAGTGGCTGCTTGAAACAGAAGTAGGACAAACAGGGAATCAACTCAAGGCAAGTGAATACAAAAGAGTGGCTTATTTCAAATTTATGCCCATAACCTCAATTCAGGATTGTCAGAAATAGTTACTTTTTATATCCTAGGGACACAGAAAACACTGTATGGGAAGAAAAATCTTTTCTTCTGAAGTTAACAACGTTACTGCCTCCAAGCCTGGCAGAAGTAAATTAACTTGAGAATAGTTTTGGTCTAGTTTATATAGATACTACTTAATGTATCGCTTCAGCACTCCCTTGGAAGTGCATCCATCAGGTCATCAAGAGGAAGCACTTTAAAAATCATTGCTACATTCATAATGTCATCCAGATGCTCGGTGCTGCAGTACAGTGCTGAAGAGGAGGATCTGAAACTGCTCACTGTTTCTATGGCTTCACAGCTGCTTCCTCCTGCTTCTCCCTTCTGAGAGGTATATTTAAGCACGAGCTACTTTCCTGCTTCCTCTGGGCTTGGAGGAGTGGATCGCAAAGGCACAACGCACTGAGTAGAGTCTAAGACAACTCTCTTCCCCTCTAGTGCCTGTTGAGACAGCAATGAATGGATTATTACTTTGCTGTAAAATTTCCTTTTGGATGCAAGTAAAATAGTAGGAAAAAAACCCCACAAACAAACAACAACAACAAAAAAAAACCCAGAAAAAAAAAAAGACTTATCAATTGAACTGTTGCCAAGTTTAATATTTAACAACCCTGTGTCTGATAAACAGCTTTTTCTTCTTTCAGATGCTCTCACAAGGCAAACACACTTGATTTACAGGCCAGAGTCACAGCCAGTATAAATCAGCCCAGCACCACTGAAGTCAAGGCAACGGTGCTGGTTTATCCTAACCATGCATTCTGATTTAATCACTTCCACTTGGTGTTGTTACTGTTAGCATTCAGTTGCTGACTCTGCTTCTGTCATCATCTTATTACCAAAATATATCTCATGTTTTACAGGTCATCCTTATTACAGGAAAGAGACCCTTGTGTTCTTTACTTTTCCCCTAGTAAAACTAAGCCAGGCTCACCTTCTGCTCACTCTGCTGCAGTTATTCCTGTGAACACCTCTCCTATGACTCCTCAGATGGGCTTTAGACACTGACAGCTAACACAAATTAAGTTCCCATTTAAATAAATTGAGGAAGACACCCCTTCTCACCCAGGGCATTTCAGGCAAGAACATTCTTGCAGTAGCTTGTTTAAAAATTGGTGGCAAAAATTAAAGCTTCACATACCTGCTGCCTCTGTAGATGCTCAAGGTGAGACCTATCTTTTTCTTCCTAGCAGAGCTGTAAAAAGAGATCATGACAATAGTTAAAACAGTACATCCCCAAATACAGGCAGAGACTGAATGCATCACACTCTAAGTTGTTGATATAAAACTGGACAAAGAAATCCATCCAAGAGCCCTTTGTGTTGAATGGCTGAAGATCTCTAAGGGAAAAAAAATGGCCTGGGAAAAGGGAGAGAGAGATGAAGCAGGGAAGCACAGCCAGGGTGGTACTATGTGCTTTGCCAGGACATTAAAGGCTACAAGAAGTTTCCTCACATGTTAATATACAAAGCTGGATCAAATTGGATTCTCCTGTGGCACATAAAAAAGTATAAAAGACAGTCCTGTAACCAGCTTGGGAAGGGGATTTATTTCTTCAAGTATTTTTGGCATTTTCCAGTGCTGGCATCTCCTTTCTATGCAGGGCTCCTCCTTTTTGCTTTATCTCAGCCATTACACATTCTCCATTTCCATCTGAGTTCCCTCCTTCCTTTCTGTCTGTCTGTCTTTTACCCTTTCTAACCAGCTTGCCTCATTACACTTTCTGCCAAGCCACTTTGCTGCTTTCTCCTTAAGGATATCCACTCAAGGACTGCATTTTTACAAGCTCTAGGGGCAAAAAAATTATCAGAATACCAGGTGTTGGACTTGTGCCCCCATCAGAATTAAGGTATGATTGCTGTTTCAGCATGCTTCCTCACAGGGAGGTCTCTTCTGGAATTAGAGGGTCTAAAGAATTAGCTTGGCTTGGGCATCAGAGAGCACCTTAATGCTCAGCCATGAGAAGAGGCTCACTTCACAGCTGAAGAGCTGTTTTAGATCAGCACCTATGGATTTGCCATTTCAGCCAGCTTCTCCTACAAAAAGACAGGGGGTAAAGAAGGCAACTGGTAGGGTCCCATTAGTAAATGCTGCTCTGAGCTTCTCAGAAAGTCAACCTTACCCTACTGTCTGGTGTCACAGGGTGACTAGACATAGGACACAGCTAATAAACACAAACAAGTCAACAAGGACAGTTCTGCTCTCTCTTTGTTCACTCATCCCTACCAGATCTTAAGCTCTTCAGACCTTTGTTTCTCCAGACTGCTCAGCCTGGATGGGTTCCTCTTCCCAATTATGGTACCTAAGTGTTTTGCCAGTTGAAGAGTAAATACTCATCATGCAATAACAATTAGGGGCTGATCAAGCAAAGAGCTGAACACTCGGGTGATCGGACTAATTCATGTGATTAATCATGTAAAAATACTTGAGGGAAAAGGGCACTTCTGTGAAGGCAGCCAAGGGATTCAAGGCTTTGTGGTGTTCAAAGATGCATTTGTTGTTTGCTGTCTTTATAATGCTAATGTCTGCCTGTTTGTGACAAGGCTTGTTTTAAGTTGAAGCACACTGGAGGTGATGATGCATATACTCTCACATCTAATCAGCATTATGAATTTTAACAAAATTATTAGAGACACAAATTTATGTTATACTGTAGAGATAACTTGGTTATTTAGAAAGTATCTGTGGCTGCTGTGATCTAACTTCTTCCAAAGGGGTATATTTCACTTCAAAACATGCACATTATGGTTTCATTGTATAAGAAATCATAGAATCATAGAATGGTCTGAGTTGGAAGGGACCCCAAGGATCATAGAGCTCCAACCCCCCTGCCACAGGCAGGGACACCAACCTCCAGGCCTGGAGCTACACAAGGTTGCCCAGGGCCCCATCCAACCTGGCCTTGAACACTTCCAGGGATGGGGCATCCACTACTTCTCTGGGCAGCCTGTTCCAGCCCCTCACCACTCTCTCTGTAAAAAACTTCCCCCTAATATCTAATCTAACCCTTCCTTCCTTTAGTTTTAATCCATCCCCCTTGTCCTGCCAGTCTCTGCCCTTTTAAAAACCTGATTCCCCTCCTGTTTCTCTGCTCCCTTCAGGGACTGGCAGGCTGCAATGAGGTCCCCCCACAGCCTTCTCTTCTCCAGGCTGAACCAGCCCACCTCCCTCAGCCTCTCTTTGTAGGGCAGCTGCTCCAGCCCTCTGAGCATCCCTGTGGCTCCTCTGACCCCTCTCCAACAGTCCCACATCTTTCTTGTATTGGGGCCCCAGCTCTGGACACAGGACTCCAGCTGGGGCCTCCCCACGGCAGAGCAGAGAGGGACAATCCCCTCCCTGACCATGCTGCCACCCCTCTCCTGATGGAGCCCAGGATCCCATTGGCCTTGCGAGCTGCCAGAGCCACTGCTGGCTCATGTTCAGTCTCTCACCCACCACAATCCCCAAGTCCTTCTCAGCAGGGCTGCTCTCCAGAAGCTCTTCTCCCAGGCTGTATCTATGTCTGGGAGTGTAGTGCACAGAGTAAACTTTTGTTAAGGAACCTGGACAGTAGGATTTATTCTCTTAGCACTCTCAAGGTTCTGGTTCTGATTTGTGGAAAATGATGGTGTTTTGAAGAACTTCCTTTGCTAGTGTTTAATTCAGTTCTGTGACTTTCAACAGGATAACCCTGTGAGAGGAAGCTACATGGAGTATTTACAAGCAGGCTGGTTATTATTTCATCATTTCCCAGGCCTGATTATTTCAGGAATATTTGCAATTATTTTTACTCCCAAAGACAGAGCTCACAGACAAACAAGAGTCACAGAATGGTCAGGGCTGGAAGGGACCTTAAAGATAATCACATCCTAACCCCCTGCTATGGGCAGGGACACCTCAAACCAGACCAGGCCCCATTCTCATAGTAAGATATGTTTGTCTTGGTTTATACTGGAAGTTCTTCTGGGTGACAGCACTAATTTTTATACTGAAGATGAGATTTGTCTATAACAATCAGTTAAATTAAGAAATTTCTTTTCATGTTGCTATTTCCAATTCACTCAAGAACTAGTACATGTTATGTCAAGAGTGAAAAAGAAGAGAGACATTATATACAGCTTTAAAATGCTGTTTCTGGTTAATTTGGAATGACTATCTGTGAGATTTACTTCAACATCCATATTTTTTCCTTATCAAAATGCCTGCTGATAGTCTGCCTGCATTTCCTTCCTTGCTTGGCCATGAAAAGCAAGAAAACAAAGGGATGCTCAAAATGAATAATGAAAAGTTGTACTCTTTATTCATGAGTAATTCAGGCCCCAAAGGATGGTTCTGATTGCATCTTTCAGGGGATCTTTAACCAGATTAGGCTGCAAAAACTCTTCTTGCTTTGTTTTGGTCAACTTTACTAATGATAGTTGTGGGAAACTAAGAAATAAAGATTAAAATTGCTCAGCAAAAGTATGACTAGTTCAAACAGGAGAAGATCTGAAGTGGGCTCCATTAGAAGAGGGG
>VZTU01002634.1:41310-54975 GCA_013400835.1 Zapornia atra | reverse complement strand
CTTTCCACTTTTTTTTTTTTTTTGGTTAAATTTCTGCATTTCAGTCTTGTAGATCTTTGTATCCACATGCACACATATATGACATAACTTTATGATACAGACTGATAACACTTTTAGTATCCCCTTAAAGGCAATAAATAAATTGTGGTTCAGAAGAAAAGCCTGCTCCTTTTCTCCTATTACCCTTATTAAACTGCAAGGTGAGAAGTAGATTAAAAAACAGTCCCACTAAGTGCCTCATAAATCCCTCAGCTTCACTTTACCAAACTGAATTTTGTCTGACAATAAATCCTACCTTGTCTAGACTTATTGTTTAAGTAAATTTGTATCTGTGGAATAATCAAAAGCAAACCAATTATATTCAGGCATCTTTTTTATCCATCTGTTTGGATATAACTGTCTCTTAAATGGTGTTTGCATATGAAGCAATGTTCTATTGTATGCATAGGTACTCAATTATTTAGATTATACATTTGAATAAACTGTGCAGTTAAAGGAGTACCCTTGTAATGCAGGACAATTACATTTTTCTAGCACAGTTTACAGGTTATTAAACTAATATCAATTTGGCCAACACAGCTGGATATAGGATCCTAACCTTCACCTATG
This sequence comes from Zapornia atra, assembly GCA_013400835.1. Classification (NCBI taxonomy): domain Eukaryota; kingdom Metazoa; phylum Chordata; class Aves; order Gruiformes; family Rallidae; genus Zapornia; species Zapornia atra. The sequence goes on along the minus strand of VZTU01002634.1, from coordinate 54,366 downwards.
AAAGTTCTTTTCTTTAGGGGTACATTTTACCCCTACAATTATTGTTCATTGTTAGGCACTTCAAATTATATCAAATTATGTAAAAGGGTTATAGAAAAAGGCTTGTGTGAATAGAGACTACAAAAATTTAATTTCACACTGAAGACTGTGCATTAAAATGTAGGTTAGCTTAATGCAGCTATAAAAGTCCTGTCTATATGCATGGTGGGTCAGTCTAAAAGGTACCCTGTCCATAAGAAAATCACTCGCTCTGGCCAGCATAAGAAAGTAATACTGCGTTGTCATACTGTGAAAGAGCAGTTCACTGAATATCTCATCTTCCTGCCAATCAGGGGATGGCTATCACATTTTTTCAAAGGAGAATACAGTCGTCTTTGTGTTGAAGAAAAATAAAAAAAAAATCAAGAAATATTAAACTCCCAGAAATGAGTGTTTGTCATTCCTTGAAATAAGTTTTCAAGGGCCTAATTATGAATATTATGAAAAGTGAGAGAGAGAGAGAAATGTAATAAAATAACACCAGCTTCAGCATTCTGGGCATCTTTGTCTGCCTTGTACCTTGCAGAAGGTGGACTTTGCACATGTACAAATTGACTTTAAAATGGAATCTGTTCTTTTGCATCTGTTATACACCTGCATGTTCAAAGGGGCAGAACAGATATTTACGATGATCATCTATCAGCAAAACCATGCTGGGAATCTGGAGCTGTGTGGTGTTTGTCCAGTTTGCACTTTTGGTAATCATCTCCTTCACTGAATACCCTTTTTGTTCTTCCCTGTGGCCATGATTATTCTGAAATAACTACCTGGAAGTAGGTAGTACAAGAGCTGAGTTTGTCTTACAAGAACTAACCTCCTTAGATTCATCCATACTCAGTGTTGGGAGATAAACTCAAACTCTACCGAGAATGAGTCAGAGCATCTAAATTTAGTTTCCTACTCTAAATCTCCCTCAGGAAAATCTTATCTCCATTGATAATTTGGGCACTCAGTGGGTAGTGATGGCCACTACAATTTGAATTTTTCACCATCTTGAAATAAAAAGAGGTATCATGATACTAGTAAATATCATGATACTATTTGTTTAAAGGGAATTAATGAACAAAATACCCATGCAGTCAGAAACAATGTTCTCTTGCATGAAACTTGTTGCTGTGCCTACAGCTGATGGCCATTTTGCTTTGCCTGAAAGCAGCTTTTCTCCTTTGCAGTTTTTCTCCAAAAGGGTGATTTAGTGAATGTTGATTGTCCACTGCAGCTGGGTTGCACCGGGGAAGACGGTCTACCTAGCAAACAGTTCGCTCTTATATTCAGATGGATGCTACAAATCTAGACTAACAAGAGTAGTAAGTTGCTTTGGAAATTGCATGATGACTCCAGGTCAAGATGGAAGTTTTCTAGTAGCAGGAGGATCTAATACCTGTGAAATTACTTGCATGGAGCTGACAAACATTATGAGAAGACAGATCCACAGCTACCTTAAGAAAAGCTGCTCAAATGTTCGTCTTGGAAGTTAGGAAGTGTCATCTGACCACTTCTCCCTTGCCTTCATCCAGAAGTTCCTCATGCCCCTCTGGGCTTGGGTATAGATCTGCATGAAACTGTCTTCTTTTCTTCTCTGCTGGTTCTACAGAAAAGTGGACATGGAGTTGCCTCATGCTCTATTCACCAGCAGAACACAATTCAGGGAAGGGCAAGGCATTGCTTGACCCATGTTGGGAATACTGCATGAGGAGAAGACACATCATGGATTCCTGGTCTGAAGTCTGGCTAAATCCACAGCAATATCCAGAGGGAGATTTTTGCTAGCTCACTTTGGCTGTGTGACATCCAGTGTGAAAGCAGAGATACTTCTGATTCAGACTCTGATCCTGAACCCTGTTTTATTCATTTATCCATACAGTCATGCCAGGGGACAAGGAATCCCAGTAGTATCTTCCCAGCCGCAGAGTGGAATTCAGGAACCAATAAAATTCTTAGGATCAAGGGAAACCTATCTTTTATAATATCAACATACATTCACCAAGACCTTCAAAGTTGTCATAGCTCCCTTGGAATTAGGAGTGCAGAGCCCACGTTCTGAGATACCTGACATGAAGATGAAAGTGCTCAGGAAAGGGACCAAAGCTTCCACAACACCTCCCTCTCTGTGGCTGTAAGAAAGAAGCCAGTGAGGAAACCTGGCATCAAATGCTGTCATTCAGAGCCACTGCTGAGGTGGCCTGGCACCTTGAGATTGCTTTGCAAATGTAGGAAAATCATGCAAGGAAGTCACATCACAATTAATAGAGATCATAGTAATTTTGTTACTGATGAAGTAACCTACTGGCTTTCATTGGCTGAATAGCATATTGATTATTTTTCCTGTCAGAAAGAACTACAAAATGGTATGACAAGGGTAAGCAATATATTTCTGAATAGAACTATGAGCACACGTATATGGGTTGCTGAAAATCCTTTCAAAGCTATAAGTTTTAATGTTCTAAATGAGACGGAAAATTCAGTAATCACTGGCTGGCCACATTTGGCTTACATATGCTTCTATTTTCACTAATAATACTTTGAAATGTGCCTTGGTAGAAGGAGTATTTTAAAAATTTTATGCTTACAGCTACTTTTCCTTTTTTTTTTTCCCCCTTCCTTTTTCCTTCCAACTTTTAGGGTACAGAATGGATATAATGATGTAAAACTTGAAGGCTTTCTTTCAGAGGTACATTTTAAGCTGTAGGTCCTACCTGAAAGACTTTTGAACCAGATCCACAGCCGGCAAACCTTCCAATCTCAGCTTCATCTCTCCTGCAATTGAATAATAAGATAAAAATAAATATGTGCACACTCTAATGAGCTAGGTGTGTCTGTTTGGTTAAATTCCACTATGTATATTTTTTTTTAATCCTTTTGATAGAAGCCTTTAGAGTTTTACTACAAAATTACCCTTGACTCCTGCCAGCCATTCCGCCATAACCCTTCAGTCTCACATGTACTTTGCTCCCTCCAGGTCACTTGTAATTGGCCTCTTTTCCTTTGAGTTCGGTAACCTTCCAGTATTCTGCTGGCCTGCTCACAACAGAATTGACACTAAAGAAAGAGTGGATAAAGGCAGGCCTGAAGTCTGTGCAGAGGATAGGTAGGGACTTGTGTTCCTGAATACAAGTGGGTCAAAAAATACATCCTCAAAAGCTGCAGAGATCTGGTCCAGGATATTTATTATATGACTCCCCAAGAAGTTGCACTTTTTGGAAATATGTCAGAAAATCTACTACTCTGAAGACAATCTGGAAATACTCTGTAAACCAGCTGTCATAAACCACTGCTTAGTAGATACTTCAGACATATATGGGCAACGATCTGCAGGCAGGAGCCCTGTTGTTTCTAAGACCTCTTCTGTGAGACCTGTTGGCAACACCCCCAGACATCGCAGTACGATGCTGTTCTTTCTGCCAAAGAGCCTGCGTGATGGCTTGGAAATAGCTTAACAGCTTTAGATCTTCTGAGATGAACCTCCCCTCTGTACTCCCCCCACCTACCAGACACACATCGTGCAATTTTTTTTTACATGCAAAGGGAGGATACGGGCCTTAGGGATCTATTCATGAATAACTTATACAATGTTTACATGAGGATTTTTAGGTAGTTTGCTCAGAAGTGTTTTGAATTGGCTGTGTGAGATTGGTATTCATCGTAATGAGCTTTTCTGAGGAAAAACAGGACACTGCAACATGTAAAGGTCTACCCTCTAAAAAAGCAGCTGAGAAGCAACCATCAGGCATGAGTGGGGACACCACTAGGCAGGCAAACGAAAGGCGTTAGGAGGGGTTTGAAGCAGCACGGGAAGCTTGCATAAACTGTCATTCACTGTTACTTGTTCAAACTCCTTAGGTGTTGTTGGTATTTCCTCTGCATTCAGGATGAGGTGATTAAAAAGTCAATCAGCAAAGACTGAAAAAAGTGCAGACCCAAATGCTATAAAAATAATAAAGCAGGAAACATACACAATCACGCATGGCTGAACCTCATCTTTCCTCTTTGTCAGCCTACCTTTGGTACCTTGACGGTGTCTCTGTTGGTTTTTCTTACCTAAGCTCTTCCTCATGCTCTCCAGAAGGCATAGAATCAAAAACATGGTATCAGGTATCCATCAACTCTATTTTCCTTGTCCTTACTTACGGCAATCATTTTTTCTTGCCTTTTTTTTTCTTCTCTTTGCTTTCTACAATTTTCACTCCAGCCACCACAAGAAGTGTTTTAACCCTGTTAGAAGAGGTCAGAAAATTCCAGAAGTTCAAATGCTCAGTAGCTGTGTTAGTAAATTTTAAAATAAAAAAATAAAAAAATGAAAATAAGATGCCTTGCTGATTCCATGTTCAGTTGGCTTTCAGTACTGAACCAATCCAAGGTCCAAGCAGAAAGGCTATAAATTCATACAAGAATTAAAACCAGCTCTTTGGATTCTGCAGAGAATTGAAACAAGACCAAGACATGTGTCTGCTATGAATACCTGTGCCCCATTGGAAGCAATCTTAACATTTACTATTTGGCCAGAAGCTGAAAAGACTAGTCAACTATTTACTTGGAGGCTGGAATGCTGCTAACTATAAATATGTCCAGACTTTTGTTTGCCAATGAGCCTCTGAAATGGTGCCATTTCCTGGAACTCTCAAAACTCTGGTGTCACACACAGGTATATATTGGAGTGCTGCTAGAGAATTGGAGAAGCTGTCTGAAAGAAAATCACAGGGGAAACTCCTCACATTTGTGCTTTAAAATACAAAACATATTAGCACTTTTCATTTATTTACTTACATGAGGAATGGCGGCAAAATAGGAAAACCTGCATAAAGAGCATTTGTAGGTTTACTATCTACTTTTGCTCTGTTTTTTGTTGTTTTTTTTTTTAATTCTGGTTTTGGTTTTTTTGTTTTTTTTTTTCTTTTTTTCCCCCAAAAACACATTTAAAACTATAGCACTAGTGCACAGGCTCCTTCTGTACATTAAATATATTTGTTAACAACTGGCATGGTATTCTACTTCAACACTTCTGCAAATACATTACCAACATTTATCCCTAAAAGAATAGCTCTGGGATTTAGCTTTTATAATGTTCAGGGAAATGTCCGAATGACATAGCACTTTGTCTCATTTTCTCAAAGAAGTTTTGCGATGCAGGAAAAGACTAAGCCTATTAGTGACTGAACAGAATATTCCTCAACATCCCCGACTATTACAACAGCAGAAAAGTTGGAAAAAATTCTGAAGTGAGTTATGGTGTTTCATAAATGGGAACAAACCGCTGTTGCCACAGACAAACTTCTGTTGAATTTAGGTGTTTATTAGTTTGTGTGAACACAGTATTATTATACCATGATAATTGCACAGAATTTAAAAAAAACACAAAACCTCTATAAATCACTCTTTTCCTTTGCATTGGGGTAGATTTTGGGGAGGGAAGGGAAGGCTTTCTTGAAGTGCACTTCTTTATCTGAACACTGTTAATTTTGAATTAACATTGAAGCAATCCATAACCTGAAAAGTGACTTGTGAAGAACTGGTTAAGGCAAGTACTTTCCTAAGGAGTCCTACTACAATTTTACCTAAACTTAAACAGTAGAAACTCTCAGTAAGCAGCAAGGCTGGCAGGTTTTTTAGAAGCAGCCAATGTTTATTGACTGAGTAAAACAGAAACAAACTTGTAACAGACACAAGAACAGTGAGAAGAACAACAACCCAGGGCATGTATTCAGTATCTGATTTAAAACTCCTATTTTGCTTATTTTTCTTTACTGAAAACATGTGTGATTAAGGGACACTTGCTTATTGTCTGACAAAGTTCCATCACAAACAAAATGAATGCCTCCCATGAAAGCTGCAGACAGAGACATTAGTGAATTCAGAGCTTCCCACTTGCTTTGTAATGTTGCAGTTCAGGAGGGAAGAGAAGCACCAAATCTGATGTCAGCAGCCACCCATATGGCAAAGGACTACCAGAATCCCCCAAATCCCTTTAAATAGCTTGCCACGTGCTCTTTTTAATATAAAGGTGAAGGGTGTGCTCTGAAAGAGGCATTCGCTTCTTCATCAGACACCAGGCTGCTAACAAAGCTGTCACCTCCACCCCTCCCACAGCCACCAGTGTCACCATTTGCAGCTCCAGTGCCAGCACCTTCAGCGCCTCAATCGTCTCTGATACTGCCCCCTCCATCATCAGTGCCGATGAATTTCTCACTATTACTGCTCCTGATGCAAGTCTCGCCAGCAGCCCTTTTAAACACCTTTGAGCCTCTCCTTCTCTCTCTCTCACATTGAAACATTTCAGCTGACAGTCTATTTTTTAAACACTCAAGTGCTGCCTTTTAAAGCATTTGATGTCTCTAGCATTTCAGCCCCTTTCCTTCACACCTTCTGCTCATAGGGCCAAGTGATATGTGAGGAATTTCTTTTGGTTTCAAATGAAATAAAATAAAATAATAAATAAAAAAAGCCTTTGTTTTCACAAGAATTCACCTCATGCCCATGTTTAGCTGAAGCACAATGAAAGATAAGTAAACTTTGTACAGTATTATCAGAAAATATCAATGCAGCACATGCAGTGAACTGCTGAAAGACAAAGGATTTATCAGTATTAAAAATGCCTTTAATTTGTGAAAACTGGAAATTTGCCAGAATTACTTGCTTGTTAATTTAACCATTGAACACGGACCTTAAATTGCTGTTTGTGAGCCTTCTACAAACATCAGAGGTGCTTTTGCTCTTACTTATCTGCATGTATTTTTAAGTCAGACAATCATTAAAAAAATTAATTATTTTTCAGCTCAAAGTAATGTACATGCCCTTCTTGCTGAACATTAAATCTACCATAGAGCTTATCCTCAGAATCTGTGAAACTGTAGAATAGCAGAGTGAATCAATGATTAAATTAAATTAATTTAATTAAATGGGAATAACTAAATATACATTCCTCTTCAGCAGCTGTTTACGTAAAGTGGACATTTCTTTCCTGTTTGTAAAAGCTGATCAGAAACACGAGTACCTCAGTCAATGCATATCTTTAGAATGAATTATACATCTCCCTAATGGGCATAAGAAGTAGCAAAACAAGGTGTAATCATTAATTTGCAGCACAACAAGTTCAGGGAAAATCATCTGTCCTAGTAGACCAAAAATCCTTGTGAACCCTGTATAAAAATCTACAAGATGGCTCATGTTCAATTATAGGATAAGGTGGATGTCTGTCTCAATTTTGTTCTCTGTGCTCAGCAGATTTTACTTTGGTGTAAATAACACTCTTTTTTTAGTAATTGAAATGCTTTTATTTGTCCAATACATGTTGGAATCTATGCCATTCTGCCAGAAGATATACTTTCTTTTAGGACTTTTCCATAGAGCTTAATGTTGCGACCTAGATCCCTGTGTAATTACTGGGAAGCATCACAGCTCCTGTTTCAGGCTTTCTCTATATTCAGAAATCTACATTTTTGATCTTTAGTCAGATCACACTCAGAAGAATTTGGGGTATTGAAGTTTTAAGAAGATATTTGATTAGTTTTCAAGGAAAAGACTAACCAAAAGTCCTCAGAATACCTGGTTCTGTAAGATGACTTCAGAAGGGCTGATTGTCACAGATTTGATGCTCACCTTTTTAAAAAAATCAGGCAATTTTAAGCTATTACAGTCTGCGCCAGCACATTAATAAATAGCTTCCAAATGTCTTTGGCATTGAAATGAATAAGTCATTGTTGTGGTTTAATCTGGTTGGCAGCTAAAATAACCACACTCCCTCCTTGCAGGTGGGATCAAGGAGAGAATAAAAAAGGTAAAAGTCGTGTGTTGAGATAAAGAAAATTTAATAGGCAAGAAAACGATGACAACAACAATAATAATAATAGAATATACCAAACAAGTGATGCACAGCACAATTACTCACCACGCAGAATCAATGCTGAGATAGTTCCTGAGCCACACTGACTGCTGGCCAGCTTCCCCAGTTTTATGTGGAGCATGGCATTATATGGTATGGAATATCCCTTTGGCCAGTTTGGCTCAGCTGCCCTGGCTATGCTCCCTCCCAGCTTCTTCGGCATCTCCAGCCTTCTCATTAGCAGGACAGTGTGAGAAGCTGAAAAATTCTTGTCTGCTTAACAAGAACTAAGACATCAGTGTGTTATCAACGTTATTCTCATCCTAAATCAAAACCACAGCTGCTAGTAAGAAAATTAACTCCAGAACCAGGACAGTCATTCAGCCTGATAATATAGGCCAAGAAAGTGACCCTACCTATTTAGATAGAAAGGAACCCCAAGATAAGAAATAGGCAAAATATCATCCATCTTCATCATTCCTTCACTGGATTCAGCTGTTCCCACCACTGGATTCAGCTGTTCCCACCAATACAAAAATCACAAGTTATATTTCTGCAGAAATAAATTATGATCAATTCCAATAACATTATGCATGCAATCATATATTCCTTGCCTCTTAGAAATAGAGGCTCTTTTGAACTCTGCCTTGAACTCTTATTTATTTATTAATTTGATACAATGTGCAGTCATCTGAGTTTGTCCATCTTTTTTTTTCGGTACACTTTTTTTTTGGGGGGTGTTTTTGATTCAAAATTACTTTAATGCCCTATCAACCTGTGAAGTGCACCATAGGAAGAAAGATCAGATGACTGGAGGAGCCTAGGAAAAACAAACCAAGGAGGGTGTTGATGAAGTACAGAAAATAGTAATTTCGTGAGAAAAAATAGTTTGACAGTTCAGTGGAGCACTGGAAATACAAGCCTAACTCCATGTACAATTTTTATGTGCCACAGTTAATGCCATTACTTTATAGAAGCAAATACAAAACTTGCTTAGAACCTGGTGTTCTGAGGTATTTATAGATATCACTTGATTGGCAGCAAATACAGCCTCAAAACAGAACTATCACTCACAAAACTATGCTTGCCATCTGCAGTGTTTCAGGTTGACCTGTTGCTGCTATAAAGGATAACATTCAAACCAGCACTGCACATTGTAAGACCCTTCTAACTGCTATGACATGACTGTCTCATGAGTTCTTAAAATGAACTGCGTTTTCACATTGAATGGTGAGGTACAAACCACTTCTGAAGCTTTGGTTATCTGCTTAAGGTATACATATGTATACATAGCCTCACGCTACACACCCTCCACACTAATGTGTTATTAGAATCTGGTGCTCAAATATTGCTTTCCCCCTCTTTTCATTCATCGAATCTCACACTCAGAAGGAAGCCGTGTAGGTTTCATAAGAAGGTCATTTGTTCACGTGAAGGAACAATATCTTTATTCTTTATGGGGTAGCAGCATAATAAAGCAGTTTTGTTTACCTGCCAGCTGAAGAAAGAATGACCATAGGGCAAACCCAGACCTTTCTGTGTGTATCTTGACATCTTGTGCCAGCTAACCTCACTTCTGACCCAAATTATATTTTTTTAGAAGTCCTACTTTCTACCCTTCTAAATTTGACCAGGCACTTGAAATGAGGACAAAGTAATCCAGTTTACATTTAAGTCACTGAGATAGTACCTTCTCAACAAAGCCAATGCTATAATGGTAGATAAAAACACAATACTCTAAAAGTAGGCTGCTGATGCCAATGGACCATTCCCTGTGTCTTTTCTACCGCAAATAACTGTCGGACCAATCTCTCCAGTTCTGCCTGAAGGCACCTTCATGTTATCAAAGAGTATCTTCTACACTCTCTCTGGGAGAGTACACCTAATTTCCTTCTTGTTCATTGCCTCTCCACTGCACACACAGATTTTTGACAGCCTGTCCTAGATGGTCTTCTAATTTGGCCCAGTTCTGTACTAAGCTTCTAGCCCATGAACCTCTGCTTCACTGTCATTCTCATAATCCCTCAGTGACCACTTTACGGCCTGTCTCTTGTGCTTACCTAATTCTTTGCTTCCTTCAATGTGTCTAAAGACCCAGGCTTACAAAAAATAACATCTATTCCAAATGTGATTCCTGTATATCAACAGCAATTCTTGCAAGCTAAGTTCCACCCAAACAAATTGATTTGCAGGATCAGGGCGTTAAGTTTTAAGTGAATATCCACCAAATATAACTAACACCCTTCATTTCTCTAAGGGAGCTGATTCACCTTCATAACTCTTTCTGCTGTGGGCGTTCATTTACCATTCTGACATAATCTAGTGCCTCACTGCATGATGCTGATGATGTTTTTGTCAATGTGAAGAATGCAGTACAATTGTTGCAGAAATTGTCTAAGAAACTGAGACCTTAATATGTACCATCTGTTTTACAAAAAAGCTCAATGTGGTAATGCATTTGCAATACCAGAAGCAATATCTCTAAGACATGAAATGAACATATGCTGTCTAAGAGCCTTCAGGCTGACATTGAAAAAGAGAAAAGATAGTACTTCAAGGCAAATATTGTCCCAATAGAAAGACTGCCAGAACCAATATGGCTCAGTCTATTGACAAGTCTCTGGTGAACAACATCATATAAAGACATGCACATTGTTATGGGTTGTACAGCTCTATGCCCCATTTTTTCAGCTTGGGAAAAAAAAGTAGAGAACACCTTCGCTGTCACACTGGCTATTCTCCTGTTTCAGATCAACAGATGTTGTCAGATGAAGACATCCTATCCATTATTCTTTGATTAACTGATTTTTTTTAAACAAGTCAATGAAACTCTCACTAGCTTCTTGTACTAGGTTAAGTAAGCAGCCTGCTTGTAAAGAAAGAACTGAAAGAAGCCTCTGCTTTTTAGTGTGGGTTGTTAGGGCTTTTTTTTTTCTTCTTAAATTAATATATTTTATGCATCAAAATATCTATGATTCTGAAGCTAAAACGGTATTGAAAATACAATAGCTAGTAATGAATTCTACACATACCAGAAGATACAGTAATTTTATTTTAAAATCTGTTATCCTTAAAGGAAAGGATCTAAGTTATTGTCCTGTCAGCCACAGTTTATACCAATATAATCTAAAATCTATATTCCTTTCATTGATGACATAAACAAAAAATGCTGTGTTACAGAAATGGTTATTTTTGTGTCATTTGGTCTTCCATTATATAATAATAATTGACAAAGAGACTAATTTTAGCAAATCAAAGTTGTTAGATTTTGAAGGGTGCGGGAATAGATAAGTAATTTATTAAATATATTGCACAATAAACATTTGGGTTTGTGAGCAATTTTTAAATGGGGGGGAGGGGGAGGGTGAACACGGTGGGGGACAGACTACCACTATGGGAACTATGTTACTCTATATGTGAATTTGCTGCTTCCCATAATAGCGTCAATGTCTTTCACAGTGTAAAATACAAGTTCCTTTCGAAGTTAATGGCAGGGTTATTTCAGCAGTGGTCACTTAAAAAATATTGTTTCAGGAATACTCCTGTTTTTTTTCTGCTTAGAATACTCAGGGATATTTAAAATATGACTTGGTATGTGTACTAAGCAGACTTGATTAAATTTTGAGGTTTTAGTTATCATTCCTGATGTCATTAAACGTATGCCATTTAAAAGTGAAGTAACCTGCTGATAACATGGGCCTGTGTAGACCTAGAACACGTGATGGAACTTAATGGCTTCACACCTAAAGATGGCTGCAACCTTATTAAATTCTTACTGGCAAACGAGGATTCAGGAAACCCACAGCATTTCTCCTGTGGATTTTATTAGTTCCACAGGAGGGAGTCTTTCTTCTACAGATTATAGATGCTACAAGCAAGCTAAAGGAGCTTGTAAACAGTGCTTGAGAAGCTACCCTTCTTTAGATCTCAGAAACTCTGCAGGAGGTAGCTCTTCCACTACAGATCTTAGAAGCACCGGCTATTTTAAGTATGGTATAATTCTAATTAACTACACCATCAATTATGTCAAACAAGGGCACAATCACTGACCTTTCACTAAAGGCAAAGCCATCAAAGCAAGATTTCTTAAACTATGTAAGGGCGGAGGACAAAAGGAAGACTTCACATCACCATCTCTGGAGACTGTGGTGGATACAGACATCACAAGAGTGGAGGAACCTGGTAGCTACGTAGCTGTTTCTCTGTCATATGGTCAATACTGTGCCTTCTTATGGGAGGCTTCTTCCTCCCAAATCTGCCTGGTGTTTGGTAAATTCTGTGTATTCATAAGATGAAGTATTTCAAGACCAATATAGTCACTTTTTCCTATAAAGCTTTTTCTCTAATCAGAAAAATAAGCCAGTCTCAGGTACAACCCCATTTTGAGTATGAAAGTTTTAACTAAGAGCTGTTAGAACCAGGAGAAAGCAAGACAAATTTTTAAGAAACATCATTTGTTTACAAAAGAAATATCAGCCAAAGGCTTTATTACGACACTTTGTTACAGCAGGAATTAATAATATAATTTTTACTAGTGTATTTATTAAAAATGCAGATAAGCAAATAAAACATTGAACACTAAAGACTGACAACTAGCTGAGTTAAAAGCTGTTGTGGGACTATTGGAGGCTATTTTGAGATCCATAAAATGCTTCAAAATACTGAAACAATGATACCTTTCAATATTTAGCAATTTCAGCCTTTTCAAGTATGATTTTCAATGTCCTGTTAACATTATTTAAATGAAGAGGCAACTGTTTTGAGGCACCATTTAATCTTAAATAATTTTCCTACTGCAAATATTTCAAATCAATGTATAAATTTCATATACCATCTGCAAAGCAACTGAGTGGATTATGTCAAAAAGAACATGACAAACAAATTTCTAGCAATTCCTGCCATGAAAGCCTACAGTATGAAAAACAAGAAGATGATATATAATGACTCCATCTATTTTTTCTAAGTGCTGCCCAAAACAAAAAACCCTGTCAATATAAAGCCTTTTAGAAATAGAACTTGGAGAAGAAATGTTCTTTCCACCTAAGATCAAGGGAGCAAACAGGACTACTCTTAAAGGGATTAGTCCAAGCTTCTGCAAACCACAGGGGTTTAACAATTCCTCTGTTAAAAAATTTTCTTATGTAAATAAGAAAATTAACCTAGATCTGAAGATCCTCTATTACTTCCTGAAAACTTGTACC
>VZTU01002634.1:0-41303 GCA_013400835.1 Zapornia atra | reverse complement strand
CGATCTGGAAAACACCTGAACCCACTCCTACATACCATAACCAGAATAGGGACACTGAATGTAAAATCTGTTACATCTCGAGTAAAATACGTGGAAATCATTTCAGTGAGAAAGAGAGAGTAGAATTGATCATCTGTTGAACAGAATTGACTGGGGAATGAGAATAAGTGTGGAGAAAAATAGAAGCAGCGAATTAAATAATGGACAAGTTGAAGTACTCACTATCTAAAACTCAGAGAGTGAGAATTCGTCTCAGCTAACACCAACGGTTAGTTATTACCAAGTTAGTTGTTTAAGCTAATCATCTAGACTCCCTTTCTAATCTATGGAGAGAAATAGACACCTCCAGAGAATAATCAATATGATCTATAATATATTTTAGGATGGAATAAATTAGCTCTGGAAGAGTCTAACTCTCTTCCTTGACTGTAGTGGAAACCCAGATGATTTGCTTAACGTGGACACCTGTCTTTTAAACTGCTAAAGTTAGATAAAATGAGCAATTGTTTGCACTATGAACAAGAGGCAGAGGGCTTAGGCAAACTCCGCTGATCTTTCCCTTTGTCCTCCTCCCCCTCATTCCCATAAATATCTGCTTTGCTGACTGCCTTATCTATATTGCTAAAAAGAGCAGAGAATGTCTTCAATTTCTCTGACAATTTGATGTCGCCTTATCCTCTGGTTCGCCAAAGCTCATATTGCACAACATACTGCAATTGCTGCTCTGAAATGCTTCATTTGAGTCTTGAACTGCAAGTGTTATTATTGCAAATAACTGCTGTATGCCTTCCATTTTCAGTAGCACTGGGCCTATGTGAGTGCAAGTCTGTTCAGACTCAAGGAAAAGTAGTTTTTCTTTTGAAATCAAGACCAAGAGGTAAAACAAGACAAAAGGTATGAATTCTAAGCAAAACAAAGCACCCAAACAAAACTCCAACAAATGAAAAAAAGTCTAGCATGAGGAAATGGTAAGGACAGGACAGGACAGAAGGATGCCTGTCTATCTAGGACACCACTTTAAGGAAGGCAAACTAAGAAGCAGTGATGATAAACATTAATTTGTACCAGAGTATCATAGATAGGACTCTTTCCAGGAGACAAAGAAAGACCAAATGTGCAGGTTTATTACATACGAACCCTCAAATGCTGAATGACATCATCCCAAAAAATAGGACAGATGCTCATTTCATCTGAAAGGTGTGGCTACACAGGCTATAACATGTGAAATATATGTCTGACAGATACAGTGTACATAGTACAGAACTGGGATAGATCAGTTAGCATGATTGAAAGGAAAAGCCATTCCAAAACGTGTTGTAGATACGGGCAGGTAATACTCTCTCCAACACAAGTTTACATAAAGAAAAGTAGAAATTAATAAAAGAACTGGAGACATAGGACCATGTATATAATCTGCAGTCTGGATTTACTAAAATGTTATTATAATTTAACATATTTCTTTAGGCATGGCTTTGGTGGAGGGGATGAGGATCAAGTCTGTTCACCCTCCCATTAGTGTTGCATGATGCACCACATGGGGGGAGAAAAATTGCATAATTGAAGACCACAGTTGAAGACCTCATCAGATTTGCAGTTGCGCATTTTCTTGGTCTCTGTTTTGTATGATGTTGTCATCCAGTCATTCCTATATATTTTGATGAATTCTTTAAAGCTGAGGAATACAAAAAAAATCTTTGTTAAGTATCACTTTTTTTTTTCTTTTAACCTCTCAATTTTTCTATTTCATAGGACTGGTTTCCTTTTTCTTGGAAACCCTCAGTTAAAATTGACTCATGTTCTTCCGTTTTTCTTCACTGCCTCTGTCACCACTGTTGTTGCAACTATAGAAAACAGCTTTGTATGGGTTTTAGCTTAAAAAGCAAGGACTGTTCAGCAAAACATGCACAACTGACATTTTTTCCTAATGTGAAACCTGCATTTTGAAGACAATTTTCTTCAGATTTTCCTCTGATGAACTGAACTCTTGTTCTCCAACATCTGAATTTTATTATTTTTGATAATGAGCACGGCTGAGCATGTGGGAAGATTTAGATCAAGTGAGACAGCAAGCCAAACCTGAACTTTGACCTCCTCTTCCAGCCTCCTTCATGATGTGCTGCCCAGTAGTTTTTTAAAAACAGCTCATTTTTAAAATGACTTTTTGTTTTGCTTTCCCCACTCAAGAATAACTAGAGAAAAATGAATTTCTGTTGTTTCTGGTTTATGGCAAGGCACTTCACACATTTCTATTTATTGTATCTGGCCAGAATACACTTAGAGTAGCTGTTGTTCATTCCATCACTGAGTATATGTGAATTATACAATGAACTGTAGTGGGTCAAATAGTGGCGACTAATAAGACTAATAAGACTTATTCTATGTTGGAGCTAACAAATCCTTTATCAGTACTTCAACCATTCTGCTTACGTGGCCTCATTGTTAAGATTATGCCTTTCATCTATGGGAACTAATCTCTTTCATATACAATTTTAGCAAGGAGCTTATAAAATGTGTATTAAAGCAGTATTGACTTGTCCAACAATAAAAAGTACAATTAGGCTTCCAACACAGAGCATTACTAATTTGCATAAAAACCTCTCTAACCCATTCCTTTTACTGCAGAATATAACCAAGAGGTTACATTCTCTACCACGCACCAGTAATTTACTGTAAAATCAGTAGATAGCTGTACCTGTGTAATAGTGTTCACTTTCTTTGTGCAAATCTTTTAAAAGTGAATTTACATGCCGAATGTATCAATAGGAAATAATATTAAAGATCATTACACTGAATGACCAAACACAATGGGTTCCTTTGATAATATCCCATAATGCAATAACTCAAGACTTACTTATTGAGAGTACCTATCCTGATAGAGTCACAGGTAGGGTCACACCGTAGACTCAGTTTTATCATACTTTGCAGTTGCAATAGCTCATTTTCATAATGTACTATTTAAGCAAGAAGCTTATAAGAACTGTAGAAGAGTAATAATGACCAGTCTATGCATAAAAATGTATAAATAGTTAGGCTTCCCACACTAAGCATTTCCATCTAAGAAGATTACTTAATATCCCTCTTGCAAAATTTCTCATTTCCATAAGCAAATAGGTGCTATTGTCTATTCACTCTCCAAGTACTACACCTCTTTGTAGCACTAAAGGAATTTCTTTTCTGTGTGTACTCTGGAATATATTAAATTAGATTTTTTAAAGTACATGCCAACTAGTAAATAATAGCAAGACATGATTCATATTGGGTTTAGACTCCCTAGAATTAGTCGAAAGAAAACCAGAAGAACAGACCACTCACTTGCCATTAACTGCTTCTGCCTATAGAGAGCACAGAAATTCCTCGTGACTAGAGATGATTTGCCTTCTTTTCACTTGCTTAATAAAGAACAGTATTTTCTTACCAAGGTAACACAAGATGACATTGCCTCAGGTCACTGCAGGGCATGTCATATCATGTAACACAACATAACCTGATGTAACCTGATCCAACAGGCCATGTGCCTGTTGCCTATTTGTAGGAAATATTACTTTTTTCAGAAGAGAGGACATGTCACCATAGATAACAAAACATTAGCTTTACCTTTTAGTCCAAGGGCTTCTGTGTTCACAATTAACTTGGAGTTTAAGTCCAAACTGCAAGGCCTACAAACAATCACTTCTTCAGTTATTCCATGTTGCCTACACTGACAAGAAAATTTCTATAGTTACCTTTTAGAGAAACTATCTTTAATCAGCAAAGTTTTAGATTACAGAGAGCCCAAATATGCCCTGTGAAATGACCCACTCCCCCAAAAAAACACCAAAACAAAGAAAGACAGAACTAAAGTTATCAAAATGTTAAACCCACCAATCATTCTGTTTTTACAGATCTCAGGAATATGTCAGACTGCCTGTTTCAAGATTAGCAAATTTCTCCACTACAGTCTCTATTTTGCTGATACATTTGACTATTGAATGCTGATATTTCAAAAGAATAACAAAGTTTGTATTACAGATGTTAAATGTGTTTATTTAATCCATTATTAAGACAAGGAAACACTAGTGTATAATAAAAACTTAAAGCTGCAGTGTTGCTGATCAAATGATTACATAGCCAATTAACTAAAAATGTGTAATCTCAGTTGTCAGCATAAAGTGATTTTATTTTTAAAAAATCCCATACATCTAAATACCTTAAGGCACCACTTTTGAAACCTTAATTCTCTCAAACTCTTTGCTGAAATAAATACCAAGAGCTCAGAAAAAATATTTTTAGAAATCAATTCTAAGAGAAACATATATGTAACATTACTCCAAATTAACAAGTGAGAAGCCTAATTAAATTTTAATGGTGTTTGAAAGGTTTGCTGTGCTAATTAGATAAAGTAGTATAAATTTCTCTCACATTCATAAATACAAGATAGAGAAAATCACCCCAAATTTGCCTGATCCTGCTACCCTCAGTTAAGTAGGTGTTCTACAAGTAATTGATTGTTACTAAGTCCCTCAAAACCAACAAGTTTGTTCAAGAAAGAAGGTAAGGCAAGGCAGGCAGGAAGACAGGAAGGCAGGAAGGCAGGCAGGAAGGCAGGAAGGCAGGAATGGAGGCAGGAAGGCAGGAAGGCAGGAAGGCAGGCAGGCAGGAAGGAAGAAAGGAAGGAAGGAAGGAAAGAGCAAGTGAGCTACTTTTTTATAAAGGTATTAGTATGCCAATATGTCTAATAAGCAACAAAGAACACAACTTTCTTGTTATAGCTTTACTCTTTCAAAGATTCATCCACTTCTCTTACAGTCATTTTAGGGGAATTCTTGTTTGGGAGCTGTAGAAAGGATAATAATTCATTAAATAATGATTCTTATTGTTGCAAACATTCATGCTGGAGCTGCGAGTTCAAGACCTATGCTGCTTGTTCCTTTATGCCATATCTTAAAAATATATATTTTTTACAGTAGTACTTTTCATCATTCTCTTTTTTATGTATTAAGTATGTTTACATAAGGACATGCAAATAAATAAATACAATTATAAACTATTATTTTAGAGAAATGGAGACTCCCGGAGCAGGAAACAGCTGTTGGGTATCCTAAATACTTTATTTTAATCTGGACTTTATTGCCTTGGCAAGCAGGAGTCTGATAAGAAGAGGCACAAAATTAGAGGGCTCTTTTTGAAATACAGCTCTTTTTCAGCCTCCCAGTATGCTCAAAACTCAGTGCTTAACAAATATGAGAACAAATGAAAAAGCTAGATCTGAATGCTTTTTATATTTGAAGCAAATTCCAATCACTGTATCTGAACACCTAATTTGATAAAACTGCAATTTGGATGTGAACTTTGCATCCTAGGCACATTTAGTTTAGAAACATTAAATTAGTTTTAATCCTCAGCACTGAAAACCTGCCACCACTCTGTGCTGGTAGCAATATACAAAGGCATGAGCCAATACAATCACCTCAGAGGAAATGCTGCTTTACTATTTCCCCTCAGTTTGACCCTTGCTAGCATGCATGAATCAAATCAAGAGCTTGAAGATTTTGCAGACCAGGATTAACATATTTGCAAGGCTCAGTTGGATTTTCACAAAGAAAGCAGATATGGAAAGAAAAACTCTCTTGTTTATGGAAAGACTGATAAACATGTGGTCAACACCTGGATTTTAAAGGGATTCTATTCCTTGCTCAATAAAAGTACAATAGCCACCTTCTGAGGCATTCAAACAATAAAACATGATGATAGCAACAAAAAGAGCTGCCACATGTCGTTTTCTTCACCTCTTTGATTTTGTTTAATAACAATGAATCAACTTTTAAAAACAAAAGAGCAAAGTAACAGGTTAAAAAGAAAAATCCATATAAAATGAGCATTAGAATGGGACTGTATGTACCATTAAGCATATTTTTTCCTAATAAACATCTTATGCTGCGAAAATGTTGTATTGGTAAATGCATTTCCATATGACAGTGGTTGCATCTTGGAAATTCCTGATAAATTCGCTCTATGCGAATGATACCAAATTAATGCTTACTAGAGTTTCTGTACATCCCACTGACCTCTGCAGGGTTAATGAGAGAAAATTCTGTCCTTTAAGCATAAAAATATTGCTGTTTAGTATAGGCAAATATATGCACAAGAAATTGCACTAAATTAGGATTGAATTCATGCTAGCTTTTCTGCCAGTATGCATTAGAAGAAAGGCAAAAGGCATCTCCATACGAACATTGCTCTCAGTAATCAGGAGATGCTTTGGCATAGCAGCACTTTTGCAATCACTAGACTGTTGTCCCTATTCAGCTTGTAGAGTGAATTGGAATTATTCTCTTCTTTTCTTTTTTTTTTCTTTCTTCCTTTTTTCTCTAAAGCGGATAGTAAACATAACACCACCTCCAGAAAAGTAAGCGCCCCAGGTAAGAAGGCGACATGTAGCAGATCAAACCTTTACATCACCTTTTTGCATACTAGCCATCATGCCTCAAGACTTGTTAGACTAAGTGCTTTGGGGAGTGAAATCCTCTCCTTTAAGGAAGCAAGCAGAGACCAGCTCCATTTCAGATATCTAACCTTTAATGTTCTGATGATAGATGAGATGAATCCCATTCCAAAAGTCAGGACCGTGGGGCTTTCTCTTATATTGTGCTAATGAACGCAAGGCATTCTCCAGTCCATGCTCCCAACCAGACAAATCTACGAACTTGTAGGAATACACCATATCATTCCAATGGAAATGTTCCTATGGGAAATGAGAAAATGATGGTGAAAGGTTTGCTTTCACGTAGTATTGAGGGTTTAACCCTTTTCCTAAAGTGATAGGTCTGGAAAGCTTTCCTGGAATTGCAAAGCTATTTCTAGAGAAGGTGAGATGTGGTCCAAAGTTCTTGTAAACAGCAATAGTTTAAAGAGCTTATATCTAAAAGGACTGCAAGATGAAATAACTTCAGCTTCACTTGGGGTGGGGGAAGGCAGAATTTTAAATTTCAAAGAGCATATTACTTCTAAAACTCATATAGTATTTGTCACTGATCAGGGAATTAGGCATAAAATTGGGTGTGAGATTCAGGTAAGGTAAATCTATTTCAATATCTTTTTGCCAACAGTTCCTAGAAAAAATATTAAGTAGCATTTGAGTTATAGATCAGAAGGGAAAACTGAGTGACCCCCTATTCTGTTCTTCATCACAATTTCTATAGTAATTAATATTTTCATTTCAGTAAAAATCTCGCATATATACACAAAACCAAACCTGATTAAAAAAAGAAAAAGTTAATTTGTTACGTTGTATGGCAACATATTTCTAAAGAGAATCTATATATTTCAGCAAGCATTTTTTCCTGTGCATTAACACCCTATTCAGCTATAATTGCGAGTTACCTGCCTCATGTCAGAGTTGTTAGCAGAGTGCATTTTGGTTTCAGGTAGAACTTCAAAACATCTAATTAAGCAAAATAAAAACAGAGAAAGACAATGTCCATCCACTGAGGCAACCAGCAGCTCAATTGCACCTCAAAGTACATTTGCATCACACTTTGAAATCTTATGGCCTGATCCTGCCACATGCCATTGTGCTCTTTTCACACTGACTATATGGACAAAAGGACTCAGAGGTTTATATGTTTCATTGTTTACCTGACGTTTATCAATCTGAAACACTGGCTAACTTGAAAAAGCCCTATTATGGGGAAACACAAAGAACATGAATTTTCTTCTCTGCTATTAACAGATATCATTCACTTTTACTGTATACATCAAGCTGCCAAGTAACGTATCTTTTTGAGGAGAATATTTGAATTAATCACCTTTCAACAAAGAAACTATATAGTTGCCAACGGAACAATTACTTTTATTTCAGGTTTAAAGAAAGAGGTTTAGAAACTGAAGCAAACTTGGAAAAAGAAAAACATTAATGGTAAAAAGATATACCTGTCTGTGGGGAATAAATAGACATAATTACTATGGGCTTCATTTTAGAAGGTGCCTGCTTGTAAGAGTCAAAAACTCTTTGCTTTTGAAAATTTCACTTAGTTTCTCAGATTTTGTGGTTTACTCATGTTACATACATATGTAAATTTATATGGAGGGCATTATCTGGAGTAATAAAATATATTTAAAGGAAGATAAATTATGGCATCACCAACTCCCTCCATATGTTAGAAGGTTATGAAACTGTTCTAAAAATTACAATTTTGCTAAAAATAACAGAAGTTTTAAGAAAATAATTTTTATAGTTCTTGCACTTGTGTTCTCACTTCTGAGCCTTACAAATAACTAAGGTGGCAATGTCAATTTTTTCACATGACTTTTATAGGCTAGACACTTACTTTTTAGAAATAAAAGATGACATTTTTATACACTCCTTTGATTGCAGGACTTGGTGCTATAAAAGAAAACATCATAAATGTTGAGGATTACCAAAATGAAAGCTGGTTAGAAGAAGAGAAATACCATGGCAGATTATGCCTGAGAAACCATACTGCAAAACCACCTTGTTTGGACAGAAATGTTGTTGAAGTATATATACTGGAACAGCACACATGGTTTTGCAAATAGTTTCTGCCTTTTATGCTCAGTTAAGGTTTAACTTGAGCAGCCCTTACTTTTCTTGCTCATAGGGAACATGAGACCACTACCTTGGTCAAACTAGAAATCAGTAACATAATCCAGATCTAAATAAGGAACAAAAATTTCTTAAAGATGCAACTGCAGAATATTTACTTTTCTGGACACAGGGACAGCGACTACTCCACAAGTTCAGAGATGATTAAGAACTTTCCTATACTTGAAATCACATTCAGCATTTCTGAAAATAGTGCATGGGTCTCTAGAGTGTTAATTGTCTCTGCAAAAGACAGACAAGAAATGTTGACTCTGTATTCCAGAGACATTCATAATGATTATTTAGTGATTGCAAAGTTTGGTCCCATTTTGTTATGCTTGAAAGATTTATCACATTAATGAAAGTAAAATAAACTCCTAGCCACACCAGCTATAATTTTACAAAATATTTTGTTTATTTGCTTAAATAAATCAATTGCTAAACCTTAAGGCTGTGACTGGAATGTCTCAGAACATGCTCAGAATGGGCTACAACTAAAATACGGATGGTGAGGAGGAAAACCTTAGATCAGTGATTTTCCTGCTAGGAACACACAGAGTTCCAGACAGAAAGAGAGACCAAAGTGAAGAAGTGAAGGGACAATAGATCGCTCAACTTCTTGAACAAATTCTACTTGGAAAATATGGCTTGACTACAACACTCACAAACATATTAGTCCAAGAGTCCCATCACCCTTCTCAGAGATATGCGCAGCAAATTTCTTGTAGAAATCTGCTTATACAGATTCTGAGAGTGTGTGTGGTCTTCTATTCAGCTGGGCAAATCAATCTCTCTGTGGTAAGGGAAAATCACTAAAGTATGTGATTTTAACACAGAACAATAAAGTGACTACAGAGTTTTATTCTAAACTTACTGACCGAATGTCTCGTAATGTGATAAATGTTTATGGATTCTTCTAATTACAAGTCTGGTTTAAAGCTAAGACACTTAGAGAATATGGCTCTCTTTCATAAAGTTTCCAAGGTTTCCCTATAATAATCAATTACCATAATGAGTTTTTTTAAAGCTGCCATTTGTCACTTTCTTAAAATATATAAACTACCCAGTATAAAGATAAATAGCTCGAGCCAGCCTACCCTGAGGCCCTCTACCAAAGACGTCCATTAAATCAAAATCAACTGGGAAACCTGTTGGATTTTATTTCAAAGTCAGTCCTGCTTGTGCTAAATAAAAACCTCCAGAAAACAAGTGTAACTTTATGGCAAAACCCCTTGTTTTCTCAACAGAACCTTAAAAAAAAAGAAAAGAAAAGAAAATATATTTGTCTTAATCCTTGAAACTGAAGTCAATGTGACTTGGAAGGAGAACATGCAACTACATAAATCTGTGACCTATGTGCAACAGGACTGGGGAAATCATATGCCATTTTCTTTTAGTGTGGACTACATCTTTATTATCTACCACAATGTTTGAAGGAGGCCATAGTTTCCACAGTGCTGGCACAACAGGTTCCTTTGTGAGGCTCACTGTGTTGTAGACGACTTTGCTAGTTTTTGAGGTCTGTGCTGGTGTTTCTTTCTTCAGGAGTGTTGTCAGAGAGGCTTATATTCTGTGAATGAAAAGAGGATCTTTATTTCTTTTTTTTTCTTTTTCTCTTAAAGAAGAAAATAAAAGGTAATGTATTCAAACAGTATAGATCTGAGATTATTTGTGTTTCACACCTAAACCAATGTTACCCATGTAAATATAAGATAATTACAGATAAACAGATACTTTGGATTATGTATATTTACTGGAAATTTATACTGACCAGGGACATCCAGGAAAAGGTGGCAGACACTTCCTTTCAAAACTCTGTATCTCATTATGACAGTTGCAATAAGATTGAACCATTTTTAGTACTTTTTGCTTAACAGAGGATTTCTCTAAATGTATTTAATAAATACAATATAAAAATAATTAGATCAGTAATTATTTATCCAGCAAGTAATAGTATGAGGATGGAAAGTTTCAGGAGCATGCTTCACTGACTTAAGAGTCTAAGTTTCATTTTTAAAAATGACAGTAGCAATTCAAAGGCTAAAAGACTAAATAATTTATCTTACGCAAGAGTGAGATGGCGTCTATGCTTACTGTTAAAGTTTTGCAAGCATCCAATATCAAGCACAAAGAAAAGTTTGCCCTGACCTCAGCCTGTCCCAAAAGCTCTGCTGAGTTGCTACTGCCAGCAGTCTCCTACCTGTATGCTGTAGATTACCAGTGCCAGAAGTCAACTGTGCCCTTCCACCATACTTTATTCCCAAATGTATGGGTCTTCTGTTGCTCTTGATTCTCACCTGGGAAAAAAGCAAAAACCCAGAGTTGTTTCCTGGAGGAGGGCCACTGAACAAAACTGTGGATAGTGGGGATGTTTGTTCAAAGTTAAGGCTCATGTGGATAAGGCCATTTACAGGGCTTAAGCTGAGAACAACTCATATGAAAGTATTTATTGTAGATATGTACGTACACAGAATGTATGCAACCCTGTGTTTCCCTTGAATATGCATAAAGCCAAAGTTTATAAAACCTTTAAAATGTCCTTTGATCTGCTACCTGAAAGCACCTAAGAGTTTGAGAAATTCTGTGCCATGCAGAATATGTACAATCCCATATGGTATTCACAAACTATATGTTTTCCATACCACTTTTAGGCCTTGATCCATTAAGGTGATGTTTGCGTGATTAGATTCAACATTTCTGGGCAACAAAACTTCATTGTCAATATTGTTAAATTGTTCAATTGGCTTCAGCACAATTTTGCCTTGGCCAGCTAGAACTTGCTTCTGAAAGCATTTGCCAGGCACCGTTAGGGAGTTATCACTACTCACAGACTACTCGCAAGAGGCAGCTTGCATGCAGCCCTCCTGCTTTAAAAGCTAAGAGAGCTTAATCATAGGGACACTTAACATTCTTCATCAACTTGATGCCAAAGTACGCTCCCAGCATATTTAATTTACAAGTACAGATATAGCCTCAGAGTTCTCACAACATGTTTAATACAACAGACTGTTGTGGTAATGGTAGCAAGGAGGTCACTGTCACTGCTGCCATTCCAGCGTGATTCAATAGCTCCTTTCCTAGGGCATTACAAGATTGGCTGAAAACTTATTTACAACTTTTAAGAAAGTATATTTTAAAGTATTAATAGGAGTCTCAAAACATTCGTTAATGTCTATTAACCAATACTGGACATGCTGTGTATGACAGCCTGTTCAAGTAATATATCAGATATAGATTCAACCATGAAGTTTTGATTGATAAATCTGAATTGGTAGAAATCATTAGGAAGACAACTGGACTCAGAGTCTGTGGAAATTAAAACCAGCTATTGGCAGCAGTAGAATCTTTTACAGTTGCACTAATATTTTCTTCATTTCAGTCAAATTGGTTCAATTACTAGATCACTGAGAGGTGAGAAACTGACTAGGACTTGAAAATAAAATTAAAGCTTTGTTTTCTTTCTCCACTCAATTGTTAAAAAACAGGTGCAGGAGGAATTCTGAAATTCCAGTGACTACGAGGGTAAAAAGGAAATGACTCAGTCGCCCTCTCTAGATAAGTCTGTAACCCTTAGCTTGGTGGTTGAATTCTCCTAGATCCAGCTAGCACAACTCTGTGACCTTGGTTTGGATTTACCGATAAAATGGTTAAGGTGTAAGAAAATCCATGAGCTAAAGCCACAAAGATAAGAAAAGTAAAAACACAGATAGAATTCAAATTATTGAGATGGTGATAGCAGCTCAGCAATTCAAGAAGAAAAAAACTGACATGGAAAGGTAAAAAACCCACAAGTCAAAAAGCAAATAATAGGAAGTCAGCAATACAGCTAACACTGAGGAGCAGCTCCTTCCTCAGAGCCATGCAGGCCTCAGCTTCTCTACCGGATAGACCTCCAGGTACTCATCAAGTTTCTTGAGGAAAGGAGGAGAGAGGGTGAACGTACTATGCCTTAGCCCACTCACATGTAAGGCTGAGCTCTCTGCAGTGTGTATTAAACAACAAATCATCGCTGCATACCCTTAGAGTGTGCAGATCATCTTTGTAGAGCTTCTTCCCACATGACAAAAGATGCCTGGGTAAAAATGATTTAGTGACTGAGGGAAAACTAAAATGCAAGCTTGTTAGATAAATTCATGTGTTCATTATATAGAAGCAAGGTAATTCTGTTTTACTTAAATTAAAAAATATGAATAATATTTCTGCTTCATTAAAATAATAGTCTTTTCTGAGGATATCAAGTACAAAGACATACTCATCCAGTTGAGCCAAACAAAAAAATATAGCAACCACCATATGCTAACACAATAGAAATATCAATTAAAATTAGCATAAATGCATATTAGCAGTAAATTTTCTCAAATAAATGTGCAAATATTTCATATAACTACCTAGCAAAGAGAAGCATCAAATACTACACCTGCTCCAACAACGTATTTTAATGTTTGACAGACATTAAAAATATCAATCCTTTTACAGGAAAATAAACAAGAAAATATTAATTCAAAACAATACAAAACGTTATTTAAATTAAAGGTTTATGAACGTAGAAATCTACTGTAGTGATTCTGTCCCCTGCAGGAATATGAACCTAAAACCCCTAGAAAAATGGTTATCCACCAATATGAGTGTATGTGGAAGGATAAGACATATGAAAATCGAACTTTAATTTCATCCTGCTGAAGTATAAACAGAATAAAATATTAATTGCATTAGAAAAAGCATTGGTTTGGATAAGTATGACTATGACATTCACCTGGGAAAAATGAGGTTTATATTTCTGTCATGCTCCCACTTCTTTAAATTACTTTTCTAAATTTAAATATACCACCAGAAAACCATTACTATTGAAAATAGAACTGATCATCCTTGGGCTGTGGGTTCCTGGAGATTTTTTTTTCTTAAGAATATGTATATTGTACATGGAGAGAGTTCAGGGCTGTAAGTCCTAGGTTCCAAGTAGAAATAAGCATTCCCTCACTGGTTTCCCAAAACACTTTTGTCTTCTACCTGAAAGATGATGACATAACATTGAAAATGATGACTATTTGTGAATTTGTTATTAAAACTAACTGGAAGCCAAAAAAAATCTTAGTCTATTACAGTTGCGGGTTTTTTTCCTACTTTGAAATTTGAACTTAAATTCTTAAATCATTGAGGTCCAAATTCATAAAAGCACTACAAATTTAAGCTTAAATTCTTCAATCCTGAAAAACTTTGAATCTTCTGCTGCAGAACCCTGGAAGTAGCTAAACATCACTGCTGTCTTAGGTTTTTTTCATTAAATGGCTTTTGTTAAGGTCTAAAAAAACCCTCCTCAGAACCAAAAAAAGAAAATTACATTGTAGGCCTGCTGTGTATATGCAATTATGAACAGAGAATATATATATTATTATACCTTGTTAATTAAAGGATTTATGATCAGTTACTCTCTCTACCATCATCTTCCTATGTGGTCTTTCCTAAACCAATTAATCTCACTGAACCTTAGTTGAATTATAGGATGCATGTTTCATAAAAGTTTCAGTGAAGTTAAATACATTACAGATTTGGAAGTCGTTAGATAAGATTAGGCAAGTAATTTACACACAGAAAGAAGAAAAGAACCCTCACTTTTGGCATGGTAAGTTCCTGTTGGGACATGTTATGATAACTACTTGCAGCTATGTTGCTTAGGTGTCCCTGGGTGGTTTGGAATTACAAATATAGATTGATCTTTGAGAGCAAAAGATGTAATACAGTTTTGGGTTTAGTTTGTTGCCATTTTTTGCAGATAAATATCTCATCGTCACTGGATTGTCTTCATATGAACAGCAACAAAGAGGATGTGAAATAAATAGACTGCTCTGTATGAAAATAAACATCAACCACAAGAAAAGGAGTTTGTGAATCATCTGCCTTACTATGTCATTGAAATTCACTCGGGAAATAAGATCATGTTAAATGAGAGAACAGACTAACAGGGAAATAAGAAATTATCAATATTACAATTTTGAATTGTTATCTATCAAAAGCCAAGGCAAAAAAAAAAAAAGCAGCTGAGACACTTCCCTGAGAGGAAGCAGAATATGTAGTGTGGAAAATATTCAGATTTTCAAGGACATTGCTAATAATACATCCTCTTTACTTTTACAGATGTTTTCTATTCTATAGTCTAGCACCTAAGGAAAATAACTGCTGATCCATGGTCTTATATGAACATTTGAAGGAATATTTATAATACCTTAAAACATAATAAATGTATTGAATATGAGAAAATTATCTAAGAAAACAGGAAACATTACCAATTACATTAAGATGAAAGTTTCTGTGAAAAACAGATCAAGTAATTCTCAATAAGGCATGACAGATAATTTGACATTTAAGGTCAGTTTCAAATGAGTAAGGCAACATAATTAAAAAAGATCAAAACCATAGATTAAACATTAAAAAAACCCTCAATAGTATTTACACATAACCCTTATAGTGGCTCTGTAATTGCAGTAGGCAGGTATTTAGATCCTGGTCCAAAGCCTGCTTTTGAGGCTTATTGGAAACTGTTTTCAAAGGAGTCAGCTTCACATCATCCTTGTCATCAGGAAAAGGAACCGAAGACTGCTAGATGTGATACTGACCCCCTCATTTGCCTTCAGCCTGATGGTTACAGGTATTGCACGCCTTAGGCGTACTAGCTTGATACACTGCTGTAGCTGTCTCTTAGCAGGGAATGTCTTTGATTGGAACTGGGGGAAATCACACAGAATCACAGAACATTAGAAGTTGTAAGGGACTTTGAAAGATCATCTAGTCCAACCCCCCTGCCAGAGCAGGATCACCCAGGCTAAATCACGCAGGAACATATCCAGGAAGGTTTTGAATGTCTCCAGAGAAGACGACTCCACCATCTCTCTGGGCAGTCTGTTCCAGTGCTCTGTCACCCTCACAGTGAAAAAGTTTCTCCTTATATTCACAAGGAACTTCCTATGCTCTAGCTTGCACGTGTTGCCCCTTGTCCTTTCGCTGGACATCACTGAGAAGAGCCTGGATCCATCCTCCTGAATCTTGCCCTTAATAAGGTCACCCCTCCGTCTCCTCCAAGCTAGAGGCCCAGCTCCCTCGGCTTCTTCTCATAAAGAAGGTGTTCCACTCCCTTAATCACCTAGGTGGCCCTGCACTGGAGAGGGATGGCACATAGGTGCCTATGCACATAGAGTCATCTGCTCAAATCAATGTTTTAATGTTGTCAGAAATAACACTTTCTTTACCATAGCCAATTAAATATGAGTAGATGTATCACATGTCATGTGAAAAAGAAAAACATAAACAAACCAAAATCCCCAAGGTCCCAACAAAACCCCATTCTAATGGTGATGCAAAGCTGCAGGCAAAAATCTACAGTGACTGCCTCAGCCATAGATAGAAAAGGCCATGCAGCTGTGGTCTGTGCTAGGGTTAATGATTGCAAGTTCGAATTGCATTTAAGAAGAAAATTAAAGTATTATACAGAATAAAATATATGCTTTGGCAATGACTTATACAGAACACTGGGCTTACAGAAAAAGCACTGGTCCAGATAAATAACTTCTTTATTTATGTCAAGAATTTTTAAAATGCTACATTTAATTTTAATATCATGATGAGAAGTATTTCTCCTGCTTGATAGGCCTCATTACACTACACTGAATATAGTGTTTGCCTTATTTAACAATTTTTATCAATCATTTAACAATGGATAATGCACTCAAGTGTCGATAGAAATACAAGTAACAAAGGCACAAGGGTACAATCGACTAGGAAAAACAATTTATGTCTTACTGCACAATAATACTACCTCAATGAAATATGAAAAATGTCTGTTGCTATTAAATGAGATATATCAGGATAGTTAGGGGAATCTTAATGAATTCTAGTTTTATTTTGTGAAAACTTTGAATCATTAAGGTTTTTATTATTCACTAACTTACATTATTCTATTCTAAGGAAACCTGGGTGTGGCTAACATTTCTGCAATAAGTGTTTATTAATAGTTTATGGGAAACTGAAGGCATCTTAATTTTAAAAAATAAACCAGTATCTGACAGAGAAAGCTAATTCTTTTTCATCCAGGGAAGGCTATGAGTTTGGAGAGCTGAAACGACCTAATACATCCTTATTAAAGGCATAACAAAATATATACATATATTCCACCAAAACGCTCTAAAAACAAAACTTCAGACTGTTGAATTTAATATCCTTGACAGTGGAAAAGTATTTAAACTTCTTCAATTTCTCTAACATTTACATAAAAACCCAAATTACTTTTTCTATATATAGGTAGTAATATTGATCACTAATTGAATCTTGTGCTTCTTTATTTAAACAGAGACCATGTAAAAATCTCCTCCTTTGCCTAAGAGAAAATTAAAATAACCATAAAGGTTTCATAGGATACCATTCCACTGTTGCTGCAAGTAGCTGAGGACACCAACGCATAACAGAAGAGTTTGAGCTGTGGTAGCTGTCAATCTACTAAGTTGATCATAATATTGTTTTCTAATAGTTTATTTAGCCTTGCAAAATCAAATAGTAGCAAAGATCCCATCAGTCCTTTAAACTGATGTGCTTCAAAGATTCTGGATTGTGTTTATCTCAACAACAAAAAACCCCACAATGACTTGTCTGTTAAGCACTTATGATTCTGTATGAATAATAAAAAATAATATAAATATTCAGCAGTGATCTACCCTAGCAAATGGAATATTTTTGTTTTCCATTAGCCCTTTTAAACTAATTAATGAATTAATGAGTGAAAAGAAGCAATATCAGACCTCAGTAGACTGAAGTGAGGTCACTCCTGTGCCATTTCCAATTAATGTTAGCATTTCATATGCATTACATACTATTGAATGCTGAATCTTTGTGGATTGGGAGTATTTCATAGCTGGAACAAGGGACCAAGTATCTGGAGCTGGGCTGGTTCAATTCTTTGTTCTTCCATTGACTCACCTTGTCTCCTCCACGAGACACCAAAGGTGGCAGCTACTAGTGTACCTACCTTGAGGAGTGATGTGAGGCATAATTAACTAATAGCTTTAAAGCACTGGGCTATAACCTGATGAAAGGAACAATAGAAGTACAAATCATTACGTTATTTTTTGAAATCTGCATATAAATAGACCACCATATTTGGAGGCCTGTAGATGTTGTGGGCTTTTTTTTGAGACTACTGACAACCAACACCACTAGTTTGCCATGTGGAAGAACTACTAGAGTTCTTCACTCTAACACAAAATTATTTGTGCAGCTAAGCAATAAAAGAGAGGCTTCTCTGTGGTAATTTTTCAAAATGTTGCATGGGGTTTTAACTATGTGACTCTTATTGACTTAAATGGGAGTCATGCAGCTAAAAACCCATACAACACTTTGAAAATGTATCCCTAAGTGTTTTGTCAATAATCGTATGTGAGTAATAAAATGGGATTCATTCTTTTCTACTCAAGACATATAAACATTATGTTTATATCAGCACAATTACTGACTTTCTGTAGCTTGATAGCTAGTCTTTAGTCATACTATAATTGGCATTCTGATCGCATAATGTCATTTTAATGTGTTCTTCAGAACACACATTATATTATTAGATTCTTGCTGTGAAAGAAGTGCAGAACAACTATATCATAAAAAACTGCAATAATGCTAACTCAAAAAATCATTCCCCTATTCAAAATGTAATACAGATCAGTGTCTATCTGAGTAATAATTTTCTAGAAACATTTCCAAATTGTGAAAACACAACTAATTTCTGGGAAAAAAATAGGTCCGCTGTGTACTGCCTATACACCGAGAAAATGAACATATGGAACGGCTCTGAAGGGATTGTCTCAGGCAATTAGAAAGAAGGAATACTGTGCCCTCCTTAATTGATAGCTTATGCTTATGAAACATTTCCATACCAAAAAATCCTCTGTATTCTGATTGGGTAATACCAGCTAACTATTTGGAAAAGTCCTGGTTTTGTGGTATGTCTCATTAGCTGTAGTCATAATTCACACCTCTGTTAACTGGTTGGTGCCCTTACCCTTCAGTGATTTTGAGAGGATAGACAAACCAAATGCTGGAACTTGGAAAATGAATGTCATGGCTATTGAGGAACAATTATTACTCAATAATCAGCCTGCAATTTCTCATTGATTGCAAAGCAAATCCTGGGCTTAAACTGAATCTCAAGCTATTAAAGATAATTCGTAAAAAAGAAAGGGAAAAACTGTTGCACTGATGAATTCATGACATGGAAAGGAGAATATTTAAGAAGAACAGGAGTTTAAAAGGATCAGAGAGGCCAGAGGGAAAATAATGTGCTTAAAGCGGACGGAGGGAGGAAACGCTGTGGAGATACAGGCTCAAAGCCTTCACAGGGACTAGCCACAACACAGTCATGAGAGGACAGTGTAGATTATTTCACCACTTAAAAACACCATGTATGGAGTAGTTGCAATATTTCATTAAGACATCATTTCCAGGAATACATGGCTTTTATTTAGCTTATTGTAGCTTGTAATACGAACCCTGGAAACATCATGCTGTGGGATTTTTTAGCACTGGTAAATTTGGAATTGTGAATTTACCCACAAATCTCTGCCAGTATGTGTTAGCCTTGACCTGCCATTATAAGCTGCTACCTCCGATGAACAGAAGCTGCCAATTGTGTAGCTACATTATGATTTTATGAGGTAGACAAATGCCTCCTAGAAAATAAAATTAGACCATTACAAGAAGCTTATTGTGTTGGAAAGGCTTGATAGTTTATATGGCATTTCTTGGTAATTCAGAATACAATGTCTCAGCATTATAGAAACAAAATGCAGAGGAAAAAAATTTGCAAAAGAATAGACCTGATTATATTATTTTCACCATATTGGTTGGACTATTATCATATATGGATCTATTCTTACAAATGCCTGGAAGATGAAAGAAGTTTGCCTCAATGTAAAACAAGTGGGGACCTAGTTGAGATTGTGAAATCTCAAAAAAGAGATTGTGAAAGTCTTAACAGCTGCAGCAAGCAACATTGCATTAATAGACATGGTCATAAATATTTGGTGTGGTTTCTAAGATTTGATTATATTGTAATTCTCAAGTCATTGTCATATCCCTTCAGCTAAACAATTCTTTTTATCTGCCAATTTTCATTATTTTTCAAGCATAACTGCCAATAAAATGCAAACAAGAATTAGACCTTAAAACTACAAGGTCAATAGTGTAAATACATGGATATTACGCTATTGAAACATCCAGACTTCATATCTAGGCTTCATGTCTAGTGCAGGCAAAGCACATCACCAAAACCAACGACAACAAAACCCAGCTCGTCCTACTCCAAATCTTTTCATTGCAAATAGTTTGTTACATTTTAATACCTATATCACATCTCATAACTCTGTCTATGGGCAGGATAAGCAGTGCTGAAGGTAGTCTGGCCTTGTACTTCCGACGATATTCTGACAAAGCCTGAAAGTCAGTTTCTAAGTAGGATTAAATGGACCTGCAGTTCTGTTTCCGCCTGTTATTTTTTCATACTTATTAATGAAGTAGTTTTTTATCAAAAAACCAAATAAATGATAATTTAAAATGTTTCTCCAATTCATCATGATGTTTCTGACTTTATTATGAAGTGTGTTTTCCAACTGAAATAATTTATATTTCTATATGAAGTAACATTAATGCAGGCAGCAGTGTGTACAATTTACAGGCCATTTTAAAAATTGCCTTACCTTTAAAATGATATTGCAATGTAGCCATTTCATAAGCAGTTAATGTGATTATGTAAGAGCTGCATAATGACTTAAGATGATTAGGTATTTTATATGTTTCTTTTCACAAAATAACCAAGCAAATGTACATGAAACAACATGAAATTCCAGAATCATATTATATATATACATCAAGTTGATAGAAGATGGACTTGCTAAAAGTTAGCCTTATCAGCTGTGAATTTATTTGCTTCCTTTCTGAGATGTCTTCGCTGCTGTCACTACAGCGACTGCTGCTCTTGAGGATACACCAGAGTTAACTTGAAATTCATTCAAGTGGAAGTGTCGACAGCCACAGCCACATGGAGCTTGGTTTAACCACGTAAGCATTTAATTTGCTTCTCCAGCAGCTTCTGCGGCCCACAGTCAGTTCCTTGCTGCTCAAGCTGTCCTGCCACCAGAACTTTTCCTAGTTGGTATAAAGCTTCTGCAGCTTATTCTAAGTAGTGAGCTGCGGTCACAGCAGCTGAGGTAGAGCTTTTATGGAAACAGATTAACCAGAAAGATTCTGAGAGTGTATTGCAGATACTATAGACAAGCTCAGAGAAGAACAATTGCAATGAAAATTATCATAAATCACCTAACTTGAATAGGCTTCAGAGGTTTGCTACGAACTGGGTTAGTGCTTAATCATTTCAGACAACATATTTAGTACAAGTCAATGCATACACCCAATATCAAATTCACTACAGGTTTAAGCAAGCATGACTTTAATTGAGTTGTGCTTGCTTATATTAGATTTGGCCTAAGCACAGAATGGTTTTCAGCCGGTGTAGTGCTGATGGTGCTACAGATGATGTATCTCTTGACACAGCATAAAAATAAAACCAAAAATAAATACAAGGACTGGTTATGTTATGATGACCACAATCCACAGTTAGAGGTTAGATATATAGGGAGCATATACATGCTCTGCAAGCATATCTGCCTCGCTTCTTTGTGACATGTTTTACTAAGGGCTCTGGAAGACAAGTTCTCTTAAAGGAATTTTTCACATCTTCATGCCCTACCCCAGCCCTCTCTTCCTGGCTGTTTCCTCACTACCAGATGTGGCCACATGAGTAACATATTCATGCTTCAGTCTGCAGTCAAACACTGGCACAGATCCACTTTCAGGAGCACCTTGTTTGTCACATTGTGAAAACAGCTCTGAGAGTACAACCATGCCTCTTTCTATTTTGTATTCCCCAACATGGAAGAGGGAATTCCCAGCAAAAGGCTGGGGCAGACAGCAAAATCTGCAGTGCTGTAATCGCTGGACCACTGCTCTGGTCACTGTTTGGACAAGGAAGAACCTGGGTACTATGGGATTAGAGACAGCAGAACTGCTCCATCCTGAAGCATTGGCATTGCTAGAGAGAGAAGCTGCCTTCTGAAGTCAGCAGAATGAAAAAAAAATTGTGACAATTTAGTTGTGTTTTTAAGAAAAAAATCCCCACCAAAACCAGGATGAAAGACCAGGAGACCAGTCTTTCGTCTAGTTAACTCAGGTGAGACAAAGAGAAAGAGGTTCTTCATACCATCTACCAAATCACAATGAGTACCAGCCACTTTGTAGCCTGACAAAATCAGCACTTATTTTTGACAGAGAAAATGCAGTGTGAAATTACATCAAATGTAATTGCATAATTATGGTTCATGAAAACAAGTGCATGAGTGGATGAGGTATAGTTCAAGAGAACCATGAACAACTTCATTTTCATTGTTGGGTCATGCGTATAAATCCATGGAGCTGCCTCACACCACACACCGTTTTGTTAAACTACAAACTCACAACTGATAAAAAATCTGGTTTGTTTGGGTCAAAGCCCTTTGAAACAGAGAGTGACACAAGCCTGTTATCCAAAGGGAGCCCAGGGCCATTGTGGATGGTACCTTGTGCCCTACAAGCAAACTCCTTTCCCCACAGCTTGATTTCATTCCTGGAAGCCAGAGAAGTGCTAAAAATGAATGAGAGTTTTGCCTGGCTGCCAGCGCCCGTCCTTCTTCCATCCATTATCACTCCCTCATCTGAAAAATTTGCCAGCCCTATAGGTTCCCACACCACACACCAGTTATGCTGATTAGAAAATTCACGCTTCAGCATTAGTGCTGATTAAAAAGGTTTTCCTGTGCTTTATGCAGATGTTGAATATTCATCAACAGTGTCTGGTTTAAGAAATGATAAATAGCATAGGAAATAATTTTATAACTACATCAAAAACTTATTTGTAGTGTTCAGCAATGTCCCCCTACAGCCTAGTTTATAAACAAATTATCTGAATTATTAATTTATCATGCAGGGACTGCAAAAAAGGAAAAAAAATCCCAGTGGGTTATTACGGCCCTTCACAGGAAACGCATATCTCCTGGCACTAATGACATCATCAATAACAAGAAGTTTATTTCCAAAGAACTCAAAACAAAATTTAATTAACTGTATATGATGTTTTCAAATTAAATATGAGTTAAGGGGTTCGGAATTGGGATTAATGTAACAATTCTGAAGTAAATTAATCTTCTAGTAGATTAAAAACAATAACAACAACTATAATAAAAGACTTTTTAAACTCCAAAATAAACATACAATTTAATGGAAAGATTCATTTCATCTGCTGACAATATGGAAATGATTTGCTTCTGTCTGGAATTCCCATTTGTTTCAAAGAATCAGCAAGAACGCTGGTAGATAGGGAGCGTATCATGGGTCAGCGGTGCTGGAGCTGCAATGAGAAAGGAAATCTTGCCAATGAAATCCCCACTTTCTCCTACTTTTGGCAGCTTTTCTCTTTCTGAATGACAACAGCACACAAAGCAAGAGAGAGTAATCTACACGGCATGATGTCTGTTTTGAAGTCATCTTTGAAATAACAAATCAGACATACCAGATGCATAATAGAGAACAGGAGTACTTGGATTTCTACTGAATTTTCCTATGTTTGTTACCAAAGACAATTGGAAAACAAAATAAAATGGAAACCAAATCCAAAAAGTTACCTTATAAAAGGAGACATAATGAAGATCATATTTATGGCAACATAGAAAAAAGTATTTGATGCTGTGCTGGGAAAAAAAAAAAGATTAAAAAAATTTAAAAGCGTAAAAAACCCCACCGCAAAACCCCCTAGAGAAATTACAAAAATGTAGGAATTCCTCAAACTTTAGGAAAAGATCAAGGATTAGATCCTTGTCTGGTTTAACTATTTGGATATTCAGATATACACACTATTCAAGTAGAATCAATGTCAAGTCCTTTTTCGTTATTTCCTTTTGGCGGAATAGTATTTTTAAACATTTACCAATGTATCTTTTAAGGCACTGAACAAATATCGAGCAATTCTTTTTTATGCTGCAGCATCATTCATTTAGGATAAAAGGCAATGAATATGCAGGGGAGAGACTAATATGAAAGAGGTCAAAATTCTATCTTTCTTTTCACAAGGTAGATAGATACTCTGCTACTGAGAGAACTACTTTTCCTTCCAGCTTCCTTTGACTCAATCCTCTTCCAAGGGAGAGATTATTGACAGAAGAAGCAGGAAACTTGTACACTGATATTTTGGAGAGAGGAGCAAATTACTTCTCTGCAGACCCTTCTGCAGCTTCCCCTGAAGAATACATACTTCAAATCTACTCATCTAAAATGACAAACTAGACAAAACAATCTCCTTTTCCTATTTCCTTATAGCTGCATTTCCGGTAATGACTTCGATTAAATGGTAGTCACTAAGAAACTGGAGCTGGATATTAAATTTCCAAGGCTTTTTGTAATAGTGATGGTGATAAAAACAAGAAGCCAGGAAGCAGTGGCTAAAAAAAAGGCAAGTTTCCCTTTATAACTTGTTGTGAGACCCAAAAAATGCAGTCAGCAACAAGAAGTGAAGTTTTAGATCCCAGAGATTGGTTGAGAGAGAAGGTGAGAGGGCATGCAATTATGGAGGAAGCCGAAGTTTTACCTAGAATTTACTATTTGTATTTTCAGAAAACCATCATAACACAGTAACCATTTTGTGAAATGATGAGTGATAATAACTAAACTATAGACATGCAAAGTTATTGTTACTATTACTGCTGATGGTGGTGATTGGTTCTTTTACCTCAGCACAGTACATAAAGAATAAAAAATGTTGTTCTAAGGATCAAATTATTTAAGGTTTCACTGTGTGTTTTTCACTTTCACAAGCCAAAGAATTATATTCCAAATATCTGGGTAACATCAGAAAACCATCAAAATCAGCTAACCACAGAAACAGTTCTTAATTTTCATCTTGTTGTTTCTATTCCCAGAGTCCTGCGTTCGTTAGCCTAATTACTTCAGCTATTGTAAACAAAAACTGTTGTCAGCCTGAGACGCTGATTTCGTTTCTGCTGCACATACCAGTGCAGGAACCTGTATTTCACAGCCTTACAGAGCTAGCAGGAAATGTAGAAGACTTCATCTTTCCAAAAGTATTATGATGTACTCCCAGTGCTGTGGAACAAACAACAGCAAGTCCTCAGGCATAAGACACAAGCTCTAGGATGCCTGGATGTGCTAAATGCTGGGCCTTTTAAAAGATTGTAATATATTCTCTTGAACCCTAGACAGTTAGACATGTAGAAATGCATAAAAGTCACAATAACTAGATACAGGGTAAAGTATTACCTGCAGTTGGGGGTATTCTGCGAATCATTTCTTGTTTGGCAATGCTTATGGTGAGGACATGATACTGGGAAGTGACATGGGGGTCCATGCTGCGATCTGAGCAGGCAGAATGTGGGTTCTTTTCCCCCTGCCTACTGTGCCGGTGCCGTAAGCAATTTGAGTTGGGGCTAATTCTTCCCAGGTATTTGAACAGAGGCCATCAGAAGAGGGGCTGGCTTCAGGAATGACCTCAATGTGCTACTGTAATAAAACCAGTAGAAATTAATGTTCACTTAACTCGTGGCTTTGCCAAGCATAAGCACTACAGCTGTGTCAAACTCCTACCATCCACTTCACTGGAAACAAAACTAAGCCTGTACAGAACACTTTAAAATCCCTTACAACATATTTAGGCAACAAAATGCATAATACAAAACTGATTTCAAGGGGAAAAAAAGCAGAAAATCTTGCCAGGAGTTTTTTGAGATTATATTTTTTTAACAGGAAAAAAAACAGTACTATATACCATGCATATTGCTGTAATAAGATCCTGTGCAGTATGGATATTTTAAATACACATGGTGTACTAAAAATGTAAATTATCATAACTACACTTCGCATAAAATAAATATTGTATTGTAAGATGTTGGCATTGTGCTAAAACATACTGCAAATAAAGTGAATGTGATATTTAATATATATATAGGTTCATATCAAGTTTCTGTAAAAATAATATAAAGTCTCTCATTCAAGATGTCTACAGGGAAAAAGCAGAATATTAATTTTCATGGTACACCATTCCAGTATTTCCATAAGTATTATGTGTCTGTGTCTACATAAAACTGTTGCTACATACTAGGGCCACTGTAGCTAAAATCGTTCCATGAACTGAACAGGAATCTTTCCATCCCAAAAGTGCCAAATAATAGGTCACCTCAAATGGATGGTGAAAAGCATAATTATGAGGGCATTTTAATACCTGCAATGAATCCAGTTTTGAAAGCTTTACATTGTTTGTATGCTATATTCCAGCTATAAATAAAATTTTAAAAGGTGCTGTATATCTCAAAAAGAATATTAAAACTTCAAAGTAATAAATGTTTATTATGTTACCATGGCATACCACATTGTGGAGGTGTGTATAATCTTGGTGGCCAAAACCCCCATATTTACAGAGTGTGAAATTATGAATTATTGTTTTCTTTACTCACAGCATCAGTTTAATTGTGCTTTTACATTTTCCAGTAACGTTTTCACAGAGACCTACAGTCTGATAAAGCCAAGTTAAAAACAGCATTCAACACTAGGCCTTTTACATAAGCTAAACAATTAACAAAATATTAAAACATGTTCAAAAAATTGTTTCTATCATATATAACATAATCTGAAGTAACACTGTCAGTATTAAAACAGGCTGTTGCTGTCTCACTTGTGACTTTGAAATATCAAACCTGAAAAAAATGTCAGGGAACCTTCTTCATGGAGAGATCTTCTGTTTTCTCCCAATTCTGCATTTTTAAGTCAGTTGAACTAATTGTTGGGTTTGTGCAGATTATTTCTGCAACCCAGGCACACAAGGCTGCTTCTTTATTACCCAGCTAAAGGCCTATGGCCTATCTGTAACTCAGCTTCACACCTTGTTCACCATTTTTAGACAGCCACTTCCTTATGCCAGTGTTCATAGTAAGGTCACCTTCACTTAGCACAGCATTGCACAGGATGGAAGGGATGCCAGGAGGTCTTAGGCTCCTTGCTCAGAGCAGGGTTAACACAGAATTCAGACCAAGTTGCTCAGGATTTTGCCTGGTCTTAAAAGTCTTCAAGGATATAGATACTGTAACCTTTCTGGCCATCCCACTCCAGTGCTTCATTATCATCATAATGAAAGTATTTTCCTTGTGCCACATCAGAAATCCTTGTGCTTCAGTTTATGGGTATTGTCTCTCATTGTCCCACTATGCACTTCAGGAAAGAGCCTGGCTCTGCCCTCTTGGTAATCCCTACGGCCTCCTGAAGTCTCTTTGAACATGCTGAAGAAGCTGAGCTCCCTCAGCCTCCCCTCGCAGGGTACATACTCCAGCTCCCAACCATCTTGGTGGCTCTTTGCTGAACTTGCTCTGGTTGCACAACATCTATCTTCCTTGTACTGAGGTACCTGAACCTAGATGCAGTACTCCAGAAATGATCTTACGAGTGCCAGGCTGAGACAAGCACTTTCCCTTGATCTAGTGGTTGCAATCTTATTTTAACACCCAAGTACACCATTAGCCCTCATCATAGCCAGGTGGGATTCATGTCTAGTTTATTGTCTACCAGGACA
This sequence comes from Zapornia atra, assembly GCA_013400835.1. Taxonomy (NCBI): domain Eukaryota; kingdom Metazoa; phylum Chordata; class Aves; order Gruiformes; family Rallidae; genus Zapornia; species Zapornia atra. The sequence goes on along the minus strand of VZTU01002634.1, from coordinate 14,034 downwards.
CTCAAGGGCTTTCCAGCAGAGTTGCCACCCAGATAGTCAGTCCCCCAGGCTGCACTGATGCAGGGGTGTTAGTCTGTCCCACATGCAGGGCTTTACATTTGTCCTTGTTGATTATCTTGATGTTCCTGTCAGGACAATCATCCAGTTTACCCGGTCCATCTGCATGGCAGCCCTGCCCTCAGGAATAGCCACTACACCCCCAAATGGTGTTAAATGCAAGCTCAGTGAGAGTGCCTTCTGTCTTCTCCTTCAAACTGATCTCTGGAGAGACCCCTTAGAAGTTTCACTTATGACCAGTCACTTAAAGTAGAGCATGGGCAGTGAACCTATACATCCAAGTTTTTCCACACCTCATAATCTATCCATCTAGCCTGTAATGTCCTAGTTGTGATATACAGATGGGAGGTGGTATCTAACTCTTTGCTACATTTAAAGTGGATGACATCAATCCACTACAAAAATCTGATTAATTTTATGCGTAGTATTCTACAACAGAAATATTTTAACATCATGTTTTCAACTGCATTTGTGTATTCCTTCCTTCTAGGTGACAGCTGCTCTAACTGATAAGGAGCTCCCCTTATGAGCTGCATCCCATCAACCGTACATCTTGTGCAGTCTAACACTGATTAAACTACTTCACCTCATGGTTTCTGATATTACTAGGGAAAAATCATAAAATATACCTGAATATTCACTGAAGTTCAGAGATTAATTCCATTTGGCTACTCTTCTAGCCCTCTGGTGACTACTTTTCCAAACATGTGGGAGATTGAATTTTGCTGAATTGCTACCAGAAAGCCGAGTGTGTGCTTGCACACTAGTGTAGTGATAGCAGAGACAGTGTTTCTCATTACGGACAGGATGCAGCTTGAAGTACAGGGGAGATGGAGGTTTTTACAAAACCAGTGGCAGACTCCTGGAATACAAACTAAGTAGTTAATTCAAGATCCACATTTCACACATTGAAGCATTTACTCATCTGCAACTTGCCTACAATCCCCCAGAACATTTAATCACATTCATTCTCAAAAACCTACGTACATATTTAATTGCTTGATGGATCAGGGCCTTAACTGAATAGGGCAGAGCTGCGGTGCAGTGGAATGACTAGGACACCTGAGGCTGTAGGACTCATCTCATCCAACATTAGACACCCAACATTTATAACAAAAGCATATATCTCAGCTAGTTACTATAGGGCCCCTTCATAATTAATGGAAAGAAATAGACACTTCTAGGGTACAATTCATCAGTCTTACTTTAAATATCTGCTTTAGGAAGAGATGAATTGCACCCATCAGGTGCATAATTTTCTCTGCTGGTTATAAAGGGGATCAAGGTGGCTACCTCAAAGGCAGCATCTATATTTGATTCTTGCCCCAAATATAGTGTCTGAATGGACTTAGGGGGCTATAGATAAGACTGTCAACATCTTGTTGGTAGCCTCTAAGTCTTGATCTACTCCTTGTTTTCTAACTTGTATTCTTTCCTGCTGCACTCTTCTTTGTAGTTCTTAGTACATTTTCCATCATACCTGCCCAAGTATTTGTCCCCACCTTGTCTGTACTGTCTGCTCCTCTTGTTCCTGTCCTCTCACCTCAGATTTAAAATCCCGGGCACCCCAACCTTCATCTGAACCTGTGTTGGGGTTCTGCCTTGCCTCTTAGGCTTGGGATATTAAAGATCCTTTTTTCTTCTGAGTTTCCCTCCTGACTTCTGCAGAAGGCATTTTCTCCCTGGACCAGAGCATTAAGACTCCTTCACACTCCCGACATTGATCTTTCTTAATCACAGGCTCCAGCTTGCACTTCCATCCCATTTCCAGCCCAGTTTAGCAGCCCTGTCCACCCATGCCCTAGTTATAGTAATTAGGCTGTCAGCTACCGAACAAGAGATAGTATTTGCCACATAACTTCTTCTGTGCTGTAAATTGCTTACTAGCAATATGATTCAATGAATATGACTATTAAATGATACTTACAATAATAGAAATATAAAGGTAATGCAGACCATTAATGGAGCAATGCACTTAAGAGGGTCCTGACCATAGGGACAAACCTTAGTATTTGGACACCTGTCTATGAACAACTTGTGGCTACTGCCTTTCAACTACTGACCTTTTCCTGAAACCCTTCAGTCATTTTTTTTTAAATAGCTTCAAGATCTTTTTCCTTGTCTCCTCGACTGTTCTTTCTTTTCCTGTCCAAAGTATCCCTCTAGTTGTCTTTCTACCCCTCCTCTGTTATTTCTCCACAACTTAGTATCAGTAACAGAAACTGTATGAGCAGAATGGAGCATGCCATATTCCTTGAGCTCAGCAAATACACATCCCCAGCCAAAGATCTCTCTAGGAAGCTCACGCATGTACATTGTTCTATAAACTCAGGCTGCTAACTGAAGCATAATTTTTAACTATTAATAACCAGCTTCTCATGCGGAGCAAACAAAATACAGACTCCTCCATCCAGAAGTAGTAGTAGGTTTTCTACTACTACTGGCTCTGTTAGTGGCATCTTCTTACAGATAGTAATTGGGCAACTAAAATCCTCCATAATCTCAATAGAGCAACCATTTAGTATAGTCCCCCAAAAACCTTGACACAAATTTTCTTTAAGATCCTTTAAAATTATATAAGGATTTGCCACAGTACCCAACCAAAAAACTTTAATTTTTACCAACTTTACAGTTAACAGAGCTGATACTAAATTATGTAGTTACAAATCCAAAGTAAATCTAATTATTTGCATATTAGTATATCAATTTTTTCATAACAAACCCGATCAGGTTGTTAAATGCAACTGCAATGAAATAAAGAGGAAGTGGGTACAGAAAGACATGGGTCCTCCACCCTTGCAAGCAACAGCACAGCCATAACATTCCATTCATCACCCTCTCTACCCCTGAAATTACACATGTACTTGCTTTTCCTTGGCTGATCAGTAAACTACTAAACACAACTCATGAAAGTACAGTAAGCTTTAGTAAATGGGAAATTAATTGTTAGAAACAGCTCAACTGTACAAAAAAAGAATTTTACAAGCAATGTTATCATTTCTAACATACCTTCTGTCATTAGCATCCAGAGGGGCCCTGCTATTGCCCTTTTCAAACACTCGAGTATGTTAATGTCCATAATGGTGACCTAATCAGTTTAGGTGTATCATCCAAACAGTTTCGCAGAAGCAATTGAGAATGTTGTTGAGGACTTGCAAATGTAGTGTGCTTCAGCATGTCTGCGGAGCAGGCCAGAGTGTGACGGGTGGCAGCTATGTTATAATCCTTCTTGAAAGCTACTGATCTATTGCATAAAACCACATTCTAAAAACAAGGTTTCATTTGGTATTTAAATGGAGAAAGCATGGAAGCACTGTTAGATTCAAGTTCTGGTAAGGGTTGTGAGTTATTCTTCACATGAAATATGATATATTTCATATATCATATGATATACTTTGTATATCCACAAAGTATACCTTAATAGACCCTGTTGGCAAAATATAAAACTGTAAAAATAGGTGCTTGAGTCCTTGCCCTATGCATTACAGGTGATAGCATGGGAAATTCTCTCCTAAAAAGTAAATGGCAAACTGTTAATAAATAGAACATAGAAAATATAAGATCTTTTCAGTTTTCCTTTTAACCGACTAAAAAAAACTTAGCAAAATAAGAAGCTATGGAAAAGGTTTAGGATGATATTCTCATTTTATGCAAAAATGTCTGAAGAATCTGGTATTGATTTTGAAGTGAAGAGTAAGGCCATGTGCAAAGCACTTTCACTTGTTTTGCCAGCAAGGAAAACAAAATATTTGTGTCACACTAATAAAATTACCAAAGGTCAAATTTTTAACCAAAAGGCATATTAGAATCTTTCATCTTGTGCACCCAACTAAAAAACACCAGCACTGCACAAATGAAGTATCTTGATGAAAATTCTCCAGCTTTCAGCACCCCGCTAAGTTCTTCAAAACATGTTTTGTAACGCGAGGAGGCAAAACGAAATGCAGAAACAGATGTTCTTCCCTCCTCCTTTGCTCAGAAAACATTCCCCTTAAATTAATTCAAGTCCCTCCCACTCAGTATAGAGATTCCTCTTTAATACCATGTCTTTTAATCATTTGTGAGGAAAGAAAACCACATCAGGCAATAATATATTCATAACTGACAACAATAACAACGAAATGGAGTCACTACAATGGTAAAATGCCTTTCTAGGAGACCTATTATGTAAAATACACAAGACTTGAAATTCTCTCTTTTTCTTATCTTGGGTTCACTTACATCTCTGCACTTGTTAAAGCAGGGGATGTTTGGATTGAAGGAAACCATGGGGGAAATAGGAAGTGGAATCACAGTGAAGGTGAAAATCGTCTGTGTCTCTGTTGGGCTTCATATGTTGCTTTTGTGGTCCTAAAACATAAATTTTTAATTTCTTTTTAATGTTTCTTGGCTTGTCTGAAACCTTTTCGTGGGTGTGATGCAGCCCATCCACCTCCATCCTGTGTAGTGCAGCACAAAGCCATGTAGAAGTGTTTGGAGGACGCAAAAGCCAGCTGCGGTAGAAGTGAAGGATGAAGAAAGCCTTTCCTGCTGCCTTTTCATCCCCCAGGGGATGGTCAGGCCTTGTCCCAGGCACCTGCAGTGACCGTGGCCTAACAACCCATGATGGTCAAACTGGATCCATGCCCAGCCATCCACAGCCTGTGCTGTGTTTCTTGTCTTGTTTTGCAGAATAGGTATAGGCTGAGGTTATGCTTTCTTGAGTTTTATTTCTATAAGGTCACTTTCTACCACACACTCATGCTCATGTGACAGCTTTGTGCTTCTGTGCTAAAGTAACAGTGAAATAATCTTCTAAGGCTTCTTTCAGACAAAAAATTGCCAAGGTCTATTTCACCTATGATGATTCCTATTTTCAAAAGAACTGAGACATCGACATTTTCCTGCATGGGGCAGAACCACAATATCTATTAACTTCTTTTCTCACCCTCATGCATAGATTTTCTGAGAAGTTCAGGATTTGATAACAACACTTTGTGGCCTTCAGGGTTGTGTATGGGCTAGTAGTGTAGCCTTGCAGTAGATCTGTAAAAAAACCCCAGCTGACATACAGGATCCATCATACATTGTTCATATTTCAAAGGGAGGTTAATTTAGACTAGTCCTTGTATAGCCCATGGGCTCAGTGATTTTTTGAAGTCAGTGCACTTTCAGTACGATTTTGGGGGATATATTCCAGTTTAGTTTTATTCTAAAGAAGTCCAGTTCATATTCTCCAAGGTGACTGCATGATGTGAACAATGCTCTTTTAAAATCCATAAACAATGATACTCCAGACTATAGAAGAACAGTTTTTAACCAAATTGTTTCATTCTGCAGTCAAATGAAACTAGCAGAAATGCCAGTGGTCCATTTTATTGATGTTTTTATTTAATTTACTTTGAATGCCTTGTCAGAAACTCCTTTTTTTTTTGCTAACATCTAATTTGTCTTAGACTTTATGATAGAAAAGTATGTAGGTCCTAATGTTGACTGCAACATTACTTTATCTCTTCTCTGTATATAACCTGTGCTCAGTGAAAGGTTGTCACGTATGCTGTCTTTTGGCTGAATTTCCTCATCCAAAATAAGACCAAAGGCTGTAGCCAGTCTGCCTGGGAGGATGCAGCAGTCGTGAAGAAGTCCAGTGATGGGTAGGTCAAACAACTGGTCCAAAACCTTCCAGTTGTGGTTGGTTCCTTCACTGGCAAAGCTAAATGGAGCAGTTTAGTTGTTTCTTGCTTCCTGTCACGATGCAGAAAGAAAAATGAAATATATTTGAAATATAAACACAAGCTTTGGGACTTTTTTCAATCTTTAAAGGCATTTTTCTTCTGCAATTGAAAATGCGAGCTGTTCTCAGATGTCTTAAATGAGCATAACTACTAGACTTTGTATAAAAGCAAACCAAATAAGAAAAAAATATCTTGGAAAGTATGCTCTTATGCAATGGTAAAGTCCTATCCACATGCTTTTGACTCTCATGCTGAAGTACAGTACCTTGCACCATTAAACACATTTTTCACCATCTCTATTGCTGAGAATGTTGGAAGCTTCAGTTCCCTCAGCTCTTCAGTTGGCTTTATCCTTTCAGCCACGTGCTGTTATCAGGAATTATCTAATTTCAGAAAACAGGATTTGTCTCTTTTTTGTAATAGATCTCTTTTTGTTCAAGCTATTTAAATGTGTTTTCCAGGTTAACAAGCTTTTTTTTTTTTTTTGTCACATTAGATTTTAGTTTTAACACAGATAAGTCATAGCTTCATCAAGTTTTATCTTGCCCGAACTGAGCAAGGGGCAAACTGACTCACTGACAAATAATGGGGAGCAGTTTCATTTCTCTGTCACCAGCTGAAATTCAGCAAAGGTTATCACTGATAACCAACTGTTTTTTTGATGGCCTTATAAAACTAGCTGATGGTCTTGGTGTAGTGACTAGTGGACAGATGTACTTATTATAAAACCCATCATACCAAACCATAATCTCTCTTGCTCGACTCAACAGAGAAATGAGGAGCTGAATGAGGCACAGGTGCTCAAACACTTTCTCACACACATCAACAACTGGCACCTGGAAAATAAGTTTAAGGGCATATTGCCAGGGGTTAAGTGTGTTCCACTGATTCTGAAGCTGAAAGATTTCAGGCACCTAGGCTATTAGTCTATTACCTTTCTTAAATGTCGTGTTATTCCAATTTTTGGTTTAGAAAAAAAGAAGGAAAAGATACTGACTCAGTCCAAAATTCAAATCAACATAGGTAGTCAGGGTAAATTAAAATGCTCCACGGTAACACTGAAAATAATGGGTGCAATAATATATGATTGAACAGTGCAATTTTAAAGCCTCTACTTGTATCAAGTTCTTGCTATTCTGATGCATTTTCCATGTAAGTCTTTTCCAGTAGAAACGAAGACATTCAAGTCATATAAAAAGAGACATGCTATGGAGTTTCTCACTGAGACTGGATTTTAACTTCTATTTAAAAGAAGACATCTTCATTAAAAGGAATAAGCAAAAACCTTTACTTGTCTCCCTTTTTTACAGGCAAATTCCTTCTGTTGCTGTCAAACATAATTTTAAGAAATGTATTACTACTTGCCAGGTACTCAGCCTTAGAAGGTATTTTTCAAGTTAATTTTGCAAATTCAGTTAATTATCAGTCCTTTCAGACCAATAAAAAGAAAAAAAAATTCTAAAGAAAGATACTGCCAAGGTTGGCTCTGAATGCCAGAAACTCGTTGCCCCTTCTTGAAACAAGCAGAACACAAAACATACGAGCAATTCTTCCTGCACTGCGCTTAAACCAGGTTTCCCCGGGGCTTACAGAACTTGTGCATTTAGTGGAGACTGTTAGTTCATTCATCAGACACATGATATAAACCACTCTGTTATCCACCTCCAAATCAAAAAAGATAAGGAAGAAAGGTGCATACAAAGGTAACGGTGCTCACTGAAGGACATGCTTTTTAGTGCTTGGCTGTACAAAAACATGTTCACACAAACAACTGTCGCAGCAATTATTTATGATTAAAAAACATGGGAACATTGTGGTGACTTTGCATTAGAAGTCTAGTATATGTCAATTGTTTTATTCATGATAAACAGATCATTTAGTTGGAAAAATCCCATCTGCCTAGATATATCTCTTATTATTTATGAGAACCATGTTTAGGAATGCAGGCAGCACATGTGCATAATTAATCCTGAAGAGAATTAGACATTGTTTGATTCACAGCTGAATGCAATTAGCATTAGGAAGTTTACATATGTTGGCAATAACACAGATTAGCAACTAAAGTGCTTGTTAAAAAATTTAACCTGAGGCTGCTGGAGCAGACCTCTCTTAATGATGCTTTAAATGTTGTTGATGAAGTAATAATCAATTTTGTTTTATAAATAGTAAATCAAGAATTTAGGTCTAATTAGCTGTGCTACAGATCACTTCACTTACATATCCAATGTACATGTGATGTGTGCTGTGAACTTTCTTTGAGTCTGGTGTGCAAACAGTTGTTAAGGGAAAGATGTGATCCCTTCTGTAAAAAAAAAAAAAAAAAAAGAAAGAAAAAAAAAGTCACAGATGGGGAAGAATGAGATGTCTGTGGTGGGAGTGACTCGCTGCTCCTGGCACTCAAGAAAGAAAGCGCTTTTTCTTTGTTATTCCAGAGCTTTTTAACTGAAGGATGAAGAAACAATGTCTTGTCTGCCTTTTTAAAATATAATAATTAGATTATAATTCACAGTCTGTGAAATGAAGCCCTCTAATGGAGAGGGAGGAGGAAGAGAGAATATAAGTGATGAAAGTGAGGAGGCAAAGTAAAATTGAGCTGTAATTGTTTTCACTTCAACTTTAAGAAGTTCAACATTAATTAAAATGTTTCTGCACCACTCACCACCAGATTGGCACAAAAGAGGGCTGGCTGGTATGTGCAGCTGCTGACTGGCAGGGATGTCAGCAAAGCAATTGCCAGGAAGGCTGCAGTGTCACAAACACACATGTGTGTGCACACACTCCCCACACACGCAGCCCCATATGTTCTGAAGACTGTGCTGGGACTAGAGCAAGCAGTTCTGGTTTTATTCAAGTAGCAGACCAGCATTTCCATCCAGTTAAGAAATTAATGCTTCTTGAAACACCAAATCTTGAAAATTGTTCCAGGATATCTTTGCCATTACTTTGGCAGAGGGTTTGCTTTGTTTTCTCCATCTTCAACTACTTTTGTTTATATGGGAGGTGTTTAGACCCAGAATACAGCTGGGGACCTACCATGCCCTAAGAGTCAACAGGAGCTGGATCCATGAAGATTTTTCCTTCCCATTCAGCTATATTGACTTCTTAGCCTTTCAACTTTTCTTCCTGTGAGCAGGTGCTCTCAGGGATGTATTGCACAGTCCCAGTAATCACTGTTTGCACATCAGAGGAGCAGGAGAGGGTACTAATTGCTACAAGTGAATGAAATTACAAGAGGGTACTGAAACCCCTGTTTCTTCTGACAGATGCCCGTGTGTCCCCACACCAAGCTCAAGGGCTGGTATGCCTGTAGCCTCAAGCCTTCCTTCTTCGGCAGGCTGGGAAGCCCGTCTTAGCTGGCCAGGAAAAATTTAAAGTAGTTGAAGGAAGAGGGAGCAAGCAGAGAGCCAGAACTGATGGGACTTTGCTTCCCCCATGGCCAAAAGAAACTCATTTTGCATGTGATGACACAAACCGGGCACTTCCTTACTCACCCATCTACACCACTGCCAGAGACTGTAAATAATCTTGAGATGGAGTCAGGGCTAAACTGGAAAAGGCATTTAGGCTCCTAAAAATGGGAAAATGCACTAGCAAGCATTCAAGAATGAGTAAGAGCTCTCATCAGAGGAAGAGCGTGGAGCGCCGAGCAGCTTCAATTGGACGTGTGTCCTCCGGGGAGGCCTGGAAAAGAGCAGCCAGCCCAGAGGATTTCCCTGGTGAATGGCAAACTCTCCCCGTAACTCTGAAGGGGAGCAGGGAAGGCTGAGCCTACGGGGAAAGGCTGCACACATGTGAAGGCTTGAGTGGCTTCTTTCAATGATGTGTTGCAAATTCCTAAATGCTGCTCAATCCCACGATTTATTATCCATTATATCATAGAATCATAGAATCATAGAATGGCATGGGTTGGAAGGGACCCCAAGGATGATATATCATTTATGTAGGCTGTGTGGGAGCTCATGATGCGTCCCTTAGTTGCTGCAACTGGTCAGACTGTGAGCATTACCCCATTTTTTTGTACAGAAAAATAGTTCTCTGCATCCAAACTTAATTCCCAGTATTTTGCACAATCAAGTCCTATAAAAAGAGATGATTTTGAGGAGACATGGCAGTAGCCTGGTGCAATTTTAAGAAATTTCCAGGACAACCTGTTTGTTTATCTTTATTTAGCTGATAGAGCCAGATGAAAGGACCAGGATCCTTGTATGTCAGGAGACTGAAGTGAATTAATAGACTGCTGTATCTCACAAGACAGGAAGGAAGGAACAAATGAATGAATGAACTTTGGCTTTTCTTAAGTAGTCAGGGCAGCCAGGCTCTGACTGATGTTTACAAAAGTAGACGCGTTTGAAGCAGCACCATATGGAGAACTGGAAAGAGTTTAAGGGTTAAGCAGGAAGAGCCTTAGGAATCAACAAAATTGAAAAAAAACCCGAATTCTACAATACATTTATCACCTTTTCACAGAAAGGAAATTCTCATAAGCTTAAAAAAGGATAAATTCTGTGCAAGGTGCCTGAGAAAATTAAGAATTAGGTCATAAGGAAGATGAACAGAAATAGCAGCTTGGATGCCCCACAAAGAACAGTTTCACTGCATCCAAATATTAATTATAACAATCTATTGGGCAATGAGAGGAACTTTTCTTGTTCTCACCCTGTTCTTGCTTACAGATCAAGGAGCAGTTTTAAGGTCACTAGCCTTCCTACAGTGCCAACCCTTGCCTCTGTTTATGACTTGAAACAATAAAACCCTTAAACGGATGCCTAGCTTCAGAAGCCAGAGTACCACTAACTGCTAGATACTGAAATAGCAACCTCTATGTACATTAATAAATGCATGAATAACAGGATTGTTTATAATCGCTTTTCCAATTGAAACAAATTAAACCCATAGCTAGCAGAAATTTGTTAAATATAAGGACTTTTCACTTCTGCCTTTTTCTAGTATAACATGCTCTATGAAGTGAATAACATAAAAAAATGAAAAAGGACTATTTCTTTATTCAATTCCTTTTCTTCAGCTGATGTACTGTGATATTCTTTTGCAATTCTTTGCTGTATGCACTTTGATAAGTTAAAAATACCAGCAATGTATACAAAGAGTAGCCGAAGAAGATGCTATTTGCAGAACAGCAGCAGTAGCATATTCCACTTTCAGCTAATTATAATAAAGGGCATACTTTTTTTTGATAAATAGGAAGAGGTGTCTCAGTCTAAGTTATTCTGTGTTGGCTTTAGGAGGACAAACATTTGTTGTTGACAACTATTTGATCTGTCTCATAATTCTGTCGCTGTGACTAAGTAAAACTATATTTTATTCTCCATTTCTGTGATCTTTCACCTAGATAAGAACCAACACCTGGCATCTTTTCAAATTTTCTTTTTTCTTTACATCAGTGGTGAAAGTTAAAAAGGTAACATGAAAAGAAAGATGAAAAAGGAATGCTGTTCAAATTGAAGGACTGCAGTTTCAAGTTTCAATCCTGTATCAAAACATCTCCGCCTCATCTTCTTTCTCAGTCATCACAAATGAAAAGTACAAAGAAGTACACAAACATCAGTACAATACTGTGTGTGTACTGCTATCCAAAAATCACAGTTACAAAATTATACCTGACATATCAAAAACTGACAGTCACATCCTCAAGATTTTCTTCTGTTCGTTCCCATGGACCTTCTTTATTAATAAATCTGACACATAAAAAGCATCTGTATGACTAAAGTGTCAGTTACTGGAAAGACCGTTTTGATCTACTTCTTAACTTTTAGAAGAAATATTCTCTTTTTTATGAAGACAGGATCCGTTCACTGACTGCCAGCTTTCAACTGACCACCTCTTGAAGTTTAATTTTAAGTTTTAAATAAATATTGTATGCATGCAGAATAATTATGATGCTCTGGAGAGACACTGTATAATGACATTGATTCTTTTTTATCTAAAAATGCCAAACCCTTGAGGCAGCAAAGTCTGTATTTGCCACAGATACACGGAGGTTCATGCTACATGTTAAATTATAATACATTGTTCATGTTTCAGTCGCTTAGTACATAGCAAAACTTCTCTCGCAATCTTCAATTTTCAGCTCTTTAAAACTTACTGGTAAAAATTGGCTTTTGTCAAACATTTGGCATGGAGTGTTTCAGCTGTGGAATAACTGTTCTATGAAAAATAAAATATAATCTGTAAATTCTGTTGAAATGCTGTGGAACTACTGAAAAGAAAGGATATTGTGTCTGGATACATGTTGACACTGTTTACTGCAACAGGAATAATTTTTTGCTAATAAATGTTGTGGACATGTTATTCATAAAAGTATATAGTTATTCCGTATTAAAAAGAAAATTAAATACTTGTGTGAAAATTAACATTTGTGCATGCAAAGCAGTTTCTAATTTTATTTCTATTATGTTTTGTATATGTAAATAAAAGTTCTTATTTCATAATTAACCCAAAACCCAAATTCATGAAAAAAACATAAAGAAAAAGTAAATAACATGGAAAAGTTATAAGCAAGCTCATATTTTTTATGTTTGTTTCACTCCTTAGGCTAGAAAGCTTTTGTCAAGAAAGAGTGATTTCTTTCACTGAACATATATTTGATCATACATAATATGTACAGATCTTTTTTTTTAAATGTCCAATGTCTTGAACACCTGCATTTGCTTTAAAACTGTATTATTATTATTTAGTAAAGAATGGCAATTAGACATATAATGATACTATTACCATTAATCATTAAATCTACTTAATAACAATAGAATTACAGTAACAATGGAATTAATGGAGTCCAATCCAAATATACACCTTTTAGGAAATATCATCCTCCAAGTATGAGAATCAGAGAGAGAAGGATCTTAGTAGTACTTACGCTTTAGTAATGCCACCTCTGTGGCATTCAGTGGGATTCATCTTGCTTACCATGAGAGTTCTACACATGAGTTAAGCATCTAGACTTCTTGTATACTCATGGAGATAAATGGAGGTTTCTAGAGAGTGATTGATTTAACTTATTTTTCACATCTATCTTGAGAGAAGCTTAGTAATTTTTTAGAATTGCCAGTGTTTTCTATTGATTACAGAGGGAATATAAACTATTCTTGGAGATGTCAAGGACCTCAGAAGTTAGAGGGCTGACTCATATTAAAAAAAAAATCCCTCCACTGATTTCCTTTTCATAGTCAAATTTGTATATTCTTTCAATAAATTTTGTTAGTGGCACCTTTTAAAACGATAGCTCAATTTGCTTATTTTTTCATGCAGAATATTTCCCCATCACATATTTTAAATGTTTGTCTGCTCTAAGCACACTCTTGGAGAGAATTGTTCTTGGATATGCAGGTAGCCAAAACAAAACTATCATCTCCTACATTCATCCCCCCTTGTGGACTTTTTCACTTTCTTCCCTCTAGGAATAAAAGTTTGGAATGGGTTTCCAGATTAAAGTATTCTTTTAAATGGTTAAAAATATTGTGACCCAGCCTTTTTTCATAATTTTAAAGCACAGTTGCCCACTGATTTTATGAAGAATCACTCCAGAAATTCTTTCATGATTTAGCCCAGTGTACATTGTTGAACAACCTTGTTTGCAATTTTTAAAAAAAATATTAATTCACTTAGTATTCGTTGAAAATATACTGAGTATAACTGTTTTGCTATTCAAGTGGCTGTCAGGATTTTAATAGGCCTTCCATTATAATTAGGCATACATTAACAGATATATAAGGCATGTTGCCATTCTTAGCAAAATTTGAAGATGTGATCCACTAAAAGTGAAAAAGCCTAATAGTGAAAGATGAACACTTCATTTTAAAATACATGGTTTTTACCCTTGAAGTTTCTGTAATTGGAGGTTTTCTTTACCTGAATCCAGGACACCGACCTGGATTCAGTTAATGATGGACTGTCTAGTTATGTATCTCCTAAACAGAAGTACGGTGTCCTCTTACAAGATATTTGGTCATCCGGGATCTGCAAGGCAGCAATAAGTAGGTCAAATAATACCCTTGTAATGCTAGAAAACTCTAGAAAACCAGCACAGGCAGTATTTCACATCGAAGCAGAGGAACTTTCTCCCTGGGAGCTCTTATGGCAGAGTTTCTAGGTAAAAGAAGGAATGCTTCCCAAGGACATGCTTGGTGATTATCCATCAGCTATTCAAATTTAGGTAGCCTAAAATGTTCTCAAACAAATCTTGTTAGAAATAAAGTGCAACTCTTTTAATAGTGTCAGAGAGGTTATCAACCACATCACACTTAATCAC
>VZTU01002632.1:0-27977 GCA_013400835.1 Zapornia atra | reverse complement strand
GACACAAGAACTGTGAAGGTGTAGTTATGAGAGTCTGAATTTCTTCCTGAAATAAGTATTGACATTTGGTCAGCTCAATTGCCTTGGTAGGAATCTCTCTCCCAAACACAGACAATGAGTCCCACCAACCCTGAGCATATTCCATACAGGTGGCTTGGGTGCCTTCAGGTTCCCTTGTGTAGGTAAGTAAAATGAACCCTTAAGTAAATCCCAAACTTTATGACGCAAAATACATTTTTGTAGCAGTCTCTAAGATCANCTAAGATCACAAGATATTAGGATGAAAATTGTGATCACATTAGTAAGACAGTTTGAAAGATGGAATGTCAAAAAACAGTATGGGAAATCTAAATCTTTATGTTCTGTCAAAGTATAGTGTTTATTAATAGTAGGTGTTCATTGAAAGACTACTCAACTGCATGTCTACTATGCTTTTAACCTCAATAATTCATACTGCTCTAAAAACAGGTTGTCAATAAGCATTAAAAATCACTTTAATTACTGATATTAAAGCCTTTCTGGGATAAAAAACAAGTAATGTTCCAGCAGTGTTCATAAATGTTATTCATCACAAATGCCATAATGTTTATAATTCCAGTATAAACAGATACTAAGTGATGGCGTCCTGTTCTGCAAGTGAAAAAGCAACGTGTGCTATGTATTGCCTTTTCAGTTCTTTCAAAACTGGAACATAGCACTGTAACACTGAAATTGGAAGCAAACTCCCAACTTTCTTTCAAAAGCAAGCATTATTCTGATATCACTGATTTCTCTATTTCTTGCGTGAATTTTCTGGATATGTATTTTTTTCGATCATTGGGAGAAATTGATTTGTGGATTTAGTATGCTGCGTTGCTAGAATTTTGCTGCCAGTATTTCCCTTTTGACACTGTCCTTCCAGTTCTGTTTTCCTTGGTCTGATCTCTTATAATTAATTACGGTTTTTTTTCTTTATGATTCAGCTACATTTTTTCCTGCATTGCTGAGTTTGGGGCTTTATTTCCCTTCAACTGTCCACAAGACTTAAAGAAGGACACCTGGAAGAGATAGACTAATAGGGAAAAAAAATCACAGGAAATGTAGGATTAATAAAATTTGTCAGACTCTGAGTCCTTAGGAAAAAAAAAAGTCCACTGTGTTACACAGGATTTTTTTTTTCTTTAAAAGGGGACCTTTTATTAAAAAAAAAAAAAAAAAAAGCCATTTTACAACCTTGGGCATGGGGGTAGTTATTGAAAGTGTCTGTAATCATTCACATTCAACAGTGTTTCTTTTACCTGTTGTCCCCATCTGTAATTTCATTTATCGCTTTTAATCTCTGTATTATAATTAATATTACTGTGCTGAAGTGTTCTATATATACAAATCAGAGTTCTGTGACACTTAAAAATTCGAAGTGCTTTAATTGGAATGTAATTAGTAGTAGTTTGCCTTGAAAAGAAGGCTAAATTGCAGGTGAAACAATCTTTAATCAAGCCATTTACTAGGAAATGCTATTGGGAGCTTTTTCTATCTTTAAACATCATAAAGTATAAGACACTGAAAGTAGAGAACACAAGCAGCTCACAATTTCCCTGAGATATAGAAAGCGGTCTGACAGCATGAACGTCCTCCAATCAGGAGCTGGTCACACATTGGGAGAGCTGGGTCATAGTTTGTGTTTGATCTTCTGTCCTTATCCTGTATATGAGGCTGTGCTGACTCAGCCTTTGAAGAGTCTCCAGAGTCGGTTAAGCTTGTATGATTCTGTCTTTTTTTGAGAAATCCCCAAATTTGGTCCCTAGGTGTCCCCAAGTGCATTTTTATCTCATTATAAGTTCTTTATGAGAACAAAGCAGCAGCAGTTCTGCCTCATTTGATTATCTACATCATTTGATTATTAATCATGTCAACAATGCTTACTGCACTTCAGAATAATTTCTTATTGGGGCAACTGTTCAAATTTCTACCAATGCTTGTGTAAATATTTGCAGATGGTGAGTATATGAGTATGTAAAAGAATTCCAGAGAGTTTAAGGCCGTAGCTGATAGGCTTATAATACTGGATCAGTCCATTTCATCTGACAACATACTGTGAGTAATTACTAGTGCTTTACAAAGATGAAAGGAAAGAAGAGGAATTCTACATGATAAGGTGATTGATGTGGGGGGTCTTAGATTTTAATCACAGTATAGACTATGGAAATTGGAATAACACTGTAATAATAACTCACACTTCGATTATAAGGAAGGGAAATACTGGGAAGAAAAAAAAAAAGAAAATCTTCCTGCCTCAGAAAAGTTGACTCATTGTAAGCTTCTAATGAATAAGAGGGTGGTATTTTCCAGAGACTGCAGGTGGTCCTAGGTAGAGATTCATAGTCCAGGTACACATGATACATTTCTGAATGTCAGAAATTTTGAGCTTCTAAACAAAGGAAAAATTCCTTTAAAAAATAGGCTTGTACATTTCTTTTCTAGAAAACTACTTATTTTATTAGGTGTTAATTGCTTTTCTCGTTTTTGGGGGTTTTTTTGTTGTTTGTTGTTTTTTTTTCAATGTGCATATGTTTATTTATTCAAAAGAGATGATGGATAGTTCAGCTGCATCTTTCCTTGGCAAGGCATGCTGTGGATGCTGAAAGCTTACATGATTTAGAAGAAAGACTGGAAAAATTAATGAATGAGAAATTAACTGAGAAGCCAGAGAATCGACAGGAAAAAATAGTTCAGAAAATCTCAAAAATGATAATATTTTGAACCTGCCCACGTATGGGGAAGTAATATTCATTTGTCAGAGTATTATAAGCCTCCTTAGGTAACTTTTTATGACTTTCCTGGAGGCAGAATTTTGCGTTACATAAGCCTGATCACCATTCTTATGCTTATCCCCTGCATGTTGCTGTGCCTGGTGTTTTGAGCAGATAATAAAGAAACATTCTTTTTGTGGCTTCACTCCTTTCATAGAAACTGACAGAATATGTAGCTTCATGTTCTGAACTATTTCAGGGGTATCACTTACTGTAACTGTAACAAAAATTGGAGCAAGCATCCCTGCTAGAGAACAATCCACCTCATCCTAAACTAGAACAACTTATGTAAGGGGTGTAACATGCCTCCAGAGGTATCAGCTTCTTTCTATCAGTAATGGGAGAAGTTATCTTGAAATCACTTTGATTTTAGACATCTGTAGCCAGGGGGAATAATAATATCATATATGTCCATTACCTTAGAAGAGCCACATTGCATAGAGCTTTCTGAAATGGAAATATTTAGTGAAGCTGGAAGGCACTTCTACGATGCTTCTGCTCAAGCAAGTCACCCAGGTCCTTGTTCAGCTGTGTTTTGAATATCTACAAGAATGGATACTCCATAACCTCCCTCAGAATCCTGTTCCTCTGTTTGACAACCCTCACAGTAGAAGAGGTTTTTATATCTAAATTGAACTTCCCGTGTATCAGTTTGTGCCTATTGCCTCTTGTCGTGCTTCTGAGTACAACTAAGAAAAGTCTTTCTGTGTCCGAAATAATATTAGTATAATGGATTGTATTAACATTTCCACAAGTCTTCAGACTTGATAAGTTATTTCAAGGAAGGTATGAAGAAATCGATCAAATAATAAGCTGCCAAATACCTGGCCAGCTTTCTTTCAATGGTATAATAACGAACCCTCTCTTCTTATGTGGTTGGGGATAAACACAGGTCTTCATGCAGAGCACTCCAAACAAGAAAAAATATTTTCTTGGAAGTGTAATGATGTGATATAATATTTGATAATATTAAGTTGGAAAAAATAAGTATTGACATAAAAATTACTGAGAGTTACAGTTATTGTTGCATAGACAAACTCACAGACACATGAAAATTTGCTTTTTTGCAATCAGTAAGATTTAAGAAAACAATCAACAATGATGCACCTATAGTTTAAATCATAAAATAATTTGACAACTCGCCAAGTAAAACTTGGCAAACAAGTTTTAGCAACTTTCTGCTAATAGGCACCTGATCTCAGAAAGCACATGAATGATATAATTTACAAAAAACTTACTGAGATTCTGCTAATATAACTTATCATTAATAAGTGATTGCAGGAATGGGTCCAAAATTTTCAACAGTTAATAGACAAAATGTTTCTCTTCAGTTTTATCTTTTTTTATATCCACACACAGCTTTGCTTTGTACCCATTTTCCTTTCAGAGTTAAAGATTTTTTTTTTTGTGTGTGTTTATGAATTATATATTTTTTGGGTTAGTGATGAATGGCCATTTGTGCAAAATGGAACAAGTAAAATTTAGACTCTAATTTATTTGAATATAATGTTCTCTGATCTAGCACACTGCCACCTCCAAAACCTCCAGCTACCCTTTAAGTCTAAAAAAAAATATATATTAAAAAAATAGAATTTGATTAGGGGAACCAACTTTTTAAAAGGATAGACAATGGCAAGACAAAGGGAGAATGGATTAAATCTAAAGGAAGGAAGGCTTAACTTAGATATTAGGGGGAAGTTTTTTACAGAAAGAGTGGTGAGGTGCTGGAACAGGCTGCCCAGGGAGGTGGTGGATGCCCTGTCCCTGGAAGTGTTCAAAGCCAGGTTGGATGGGGCCCTGGGCAACCTTGTGTAGATCCAGGCATGGAGGTTGGTGGCCCTGCCAGTGGAAGGGGGGGGTTGGAGCTCTATGATCCTTTGGGTCCCTTCCAACCCAGACCATTCTATGATTCTATGATTCTATCACTAATCTTGAAAAAAAATTAAAAGAACTATAGATTCATAGAATCATAGAATGCGTTTGGTTGGAAGGGATCTTTAAAGGTCATCTAACCCAACCCCCCCTGCAATAAGCAGGGACATCTTCACTAGATCGGGTTGCTCAGAGCCCCATCAAGCCTGACCTTGAATATCTCCAGGGATGGGGCCTTCACTACCTCTCCACGCAGTCTGTCCCAGTGATCCACCACCCTCCTGTTGAAGATCTTTTTCCTATTATCCAACCACAATCTACCTTTTCTAGTTTAAAAACATTACCCTTTGTCCTATTGCTACATGCTCTTGTGAAGAGTTCTTCCCCAGCTTTCTTATAGGCACCTTTCAGCTATTGGCAGGCCGCTATAAGGTCCCCCCTTCTCTTCTCCAGGCTGAACAGCCCCAACTCTCTCAGCCCTGTCTTCACAGGAGAGCTGCTCCAGCCATTTGATCATTTTTTGTGGCCCTCCTCTGGACCTACTCCAACAGGTCCATGTCCTTTTTGTGTTGAGGGCTCCAAAGCTGGACAAAGTACTCCAGGCGAGGTCTCACCAGAGTGGAGTAGAGGGGCAGAATCAGGGGAGAGGAATACTCTTTGACATTTCAAGGAAAGTTTAAGTGAAGTGTCTTCTTAGTTCTCCTCTAACAAAGGGATAAAAAAAGTTCTCTCTGTGAAGGTGCGTTAAATATTATTGTGCTTTTCCACTATGTCACAATTAAATATTTATTAGTAGACTATTTTGTGGTATATTCTTTTTTCTAAAGCTGAAAATTATAATTTTCTTAATTAATAGAATGACATAGGAATGAATTATTCTGATTGTGAAAATTCATCATTACTCAATTAAGTAACGGAAATAAGTTGGATATTTAGCATTTTAATTCACAGTGTAATAATTATCCTATCTTTAGTTCCCCAAATCAGTAACAAAGCATATAATTGTGTCAATTTAGCAGCTAATGTGAATGCTTCCTAAAGGAAGTGACTCTTTTACAGCCTGAAAAAATTAGTCTTCTAGATGGTCTTGTATAAAACCAAACCAAAAAAACCACTAACTGAACTCTTAAGAGGAAGAAAGGAAGAATGGTATCAGAGGAAACTGTGTGTTAACATTAGGAGGAAAATAGCATTAAAATTAGGTGTCCATATTTTTTAATTCATAAAAGTGAATCAATGCAAAATATTTTTTTAACTTTTAAAAGCACTATGTTGCAGTATAAAACACTGGAACTGAATAATTAATTTTTAGGAAGCCTTTGCTAAGTATTCACAAAAGAGCAAAGTTATAAAGATACAAGAGAGCAATGATACCCTTTAAGAAGGGCAGTCAAACATCTCTAACTACTTACCACCCCCATCTTTAGCAAACCTGTTTTTTAATATAGCTTTTAATCTTTCTTTTTCAGTAACATCACCATATGGCTTCCCTCCCAGTGTTCTGCTTCGTTTTTAGCAATAGTGATGGACAGATAGATGGATAGTTTTCCAAAAATCATACAGAATGACTGAAGGCACTTTCTCAGATGTCCAAGTACAACCTGCTGCCCAGAGCAGTGAGCTAGAGCAGGTTGCCCAGGATCACCTACGGCTGGTTGTCCAGTCAGGCTTTGATTATCACCAAGAATGGAGACTCTACAGCTTCCCTGGAAACCTTTTTCCAGTGTTTCACCATCCTCACAATAAAAATAGGAAAGATAAAGGAAAAAAAAAAAAAAGAATAAAAGGGGGGTAGGGACACAGACACACAAAGTTTTCTTGTGCTTAAATTTCATTTCCGTGATCTCAGTTTTTATCCATTGCCTCTCATCCTGGGCAACACTGGTTCCTTTTTCTTCATCATTCCCTCAATCAGGTATTTATAGAAACGGGTAAGATCCTCCTTAGCTTTCAGTTCTCCAAGCTAAGTAGTCCTGGCTCTCTCAGACTCACTACCATGTTCTGCTTTGTTGAACTATTTACTAGATAACCTGATCCAAATGAGTAAAATATACAGGTTGCTACAGTGTGATAGGTTTTGATAATGTGTCAAGTCAAGAGAATTTTAGTTATTTAACTTTGTTTAACCCTATTAAAAAGTATTTAGACTCTTTTTTTTTTTTCCCCAGTAAAGGTTTAAATACATACTTTGTTACAGTTTCATGCAGATGAAATGTGAGCCCCAATAGACAGGGAATTCAAACACTGATGACTTAAAAAGGAAAATATCTTTTGGGGCAATAATCTCTGCCTTCTTTTAAAATAGCTTAAATATACTGATGCTGAAGTTTGCCCTTTGATATGTATGTTCTACATACTGAAGGCGTGAGTCTGGATGCACTTACTTCTATTAGTTTCTGGGTGGACTGAACCATAAGCTAAATTGTGAGTGATGAGCTGAGATCATCTTTCCAGGCTGTTACTTCTGAGATGGTCTTTGTAAAGTAAATCCAAGATGACAAGTAAAACCAAAAGGGAACAATTAAGCCTGCACATCGATCATTGATGTCTTCCTAACTGATGGACCAAAGATCCCAGCTTCTCACAAAGACATTATCACACTGTCAAGATTTTACATTTGAAACTGTTTCAATATCATACTATTTCACTACCGTGACATTTTTTTCTTATTCATCTGTCTCTCTTCTCCCTCAGATAAATTTCTGACTGGAGATTACAAATACATTATTCAAGCAGTGAACATCCTTTATTTTTGTGACTGTGGTGGTACAGAAAGTAAGTTTTGTTGAGTGTAGTCAGCTTTGAGTCATGCTAGGATGCACCTTGTTAAAAATACAGTCTGGTAGCGCTTGTTTTACATTTGGGTTTTTGGTGTGGTTTTGTTTGTTTTTATTTTAGTGGTTGGAAAACTCCTTACTTTCTAGTATCAGATACCTACATTCTATGGTTAGGCCAGCCTAAGGTTTTTCCTGTGCCATGATTTGGATGGTCCTTCTCCTAAAGGGTGTCTAGTGAGTAAGTTGTTTGCCATTAGCTGATTTTGGCAAATCATTACAGAATATCATTCAACACCAAATACCAATTTCTATGTAAAGTGGGACTCTGCATGTGGTATGATCCTCATTGGATCTTAGGTCTTGGGCTACAGATTAATTTTGTATAAAGTCTGTAACTTTTTACCTTTCCCAGTGTATTTTAAAACAAATATGTATGTTTTTTCACACTTTTATACTTTAATTATTTATATAGTTCTGCTTCTGATATAGAGAAAATTCATGAAATAACTGTGGAAGGCAGGTCAATAATGCATATCTTTGGTACATATGAATTTTACTTACAGTAATAAAATATTTCCTTTTGCTTTATGCATATTTTATATCTAGCACACAAAATGACGTGACTTCTTTATACTTCTGATTGAAGTGTAACACTGCAGCATGAATTTCTTCCAAGAAGAATTTTTGTTAAGATATTTTAAGGAAATTGATTCATTTTATGAATTTAGAAATATCTTCAATTATAGCTTCATAATTGTTAATATAGCAATGTTGGTTTTCCCTTTTCCAGGTTTATATAGAAGATTGAAAGTGTGGATTTTAAAAAAAAAAAAAAAAATTAGAAGGTGGGTTTTGGTTTCTTTGTTTGGGTTTTTTAGTTCCCAGATATAGTTTCAAAATTTTTCCATTATATTCACCATCCTTGCTGCTAAGTGCAAAACTTAAAATCCCAAACCGGAGTTGTTCAGTGTTTTAAAAATGTTATTTTAAATTCCAAATTTAAAAACTCGTAACGAGGACATGTTAATACCAATTTTAGCCATTTCCCACAAAGCTTATTCAATAAAATTAGATTTTTCTTTCTCTTGCAAGAATAAGGCTTTGACATTTATGACTGTTTGCTTTTCTCTTAATGTTGACCCACCAGCTGCTTGCCTAAAGGAGAATTCTGCTCAATTCTTTAGTAAAGGAATACCAATTAAAGGACACATGAGAGGAAAGAAGATAATCAATTATATGTAATCATACCTGTAATAAGATCCTGATCCTGCAATGAGAATAATGGGAAATGATACCTGCCTCCACGTGCCCAGAGTGGTAAATGAAGGTTTCAGGCCTTGTAATTTTCAAAACTGGACCATAATCCAGTCCCAAATTCATCTGTACACAAACTTTTTTTGTTGCTTCTCAGCATTATGAGGTGTCTCAGATTTTAGAGGTTGAAAAAATATGACTGGTAACAGTAATAATCACATACAAGCACTACAAATTGAATAGCTGTGATAAAGTAAAATTGCCTAAGCTTGGTTTTGCACTTTTTTGATTTGGTTTGGTTTGCTTGTTACAGATGCCACAATCAACTTGTGTATGAGAGTGAAAACGTACAGTTGCCTTGATTTGTTCACATGGCTTGTTGGCCACATACAGAGAGTGGTGATCAATGGCTCAAAGTCCAAGGCTCGTCCAGGGTCCATACCCATGCTTCAGAACCACTGTTATCCACCCAGGTTAGGAGATGATATGCTAGAAAGCAGTCCTGAGGAAAAGGACTCGTGGATAAAAAGCTGGATATGAGCCACCAAAGTGCATCTGCAGTCCAGAAGACTAACTGCATCCTGGGCTGCATCAAAAAAAGTGTGGCCAGCAGATAGACAGAGCTGATTCTGCCCCCCTACTCCACTCTGGTGAGACCTCGCCTGGAGTACTTTGTCCAGCTTTGGAGCCCTCAACACAAAAAGGACATGGACCTGTTGGAGTAGGTCCAGAGGAGGGCCACAAAAAATGATCAAATGGCTGGAGCAGCTCTCCTGTGAAGACAGGGCTGAGAGAGTTGGGGCTGTTCAGCCTGGAGAAGAGAAGGGGGGACCTTATAGCGGCCTGCCAATAGCTGAAAGGTGCCTATAAGAAAGCTGGGGAAGAACTCTTCACAAGAGCATGTAGCAATAGGACAAAGGGTAATGTTTTTAAACTAGAAAAGGTAGATTGTGGTTGGATAATAGGAAAAAGATCTTCAACAGGAGGGTGGTGGATCACTGGGACAGACTGCGTGGAGAGGTAGTGAAGGCCCCATCCCTGGAGATATTCAAGGTCAGGCTTGATGGGGCTCTGAGCAACCTGATCTAGTGAAGATGTCCCTGCTTATTGCAGGGGGGGTTGGGTTAGATGACCTTTAAAGATCCCTTCCAACCAAACACATTCTATGATTCTATGAATCTATTATGCTATATAGAACTCATTAAATTACAGCTCAAGTATTTAACTTGGATCCTGAGATGCTAATATAATACAAATAAATATATAGATCTAGTGCTTTAAGTTTTCATTAGTGCAATTTGTTTAGATATGTGTATATATATGTATATATTTAAGTGCTTTTCAATTTTAGAAAAATAACTGTGGACAGGATAGTAGCCACAGACAAGAATATTCAGCATACCAGGATCTCAGACTTGCATACTGTACATTATTATTTTTTAACACTTAATATTTTCCTAGAAGTTAGTAAGAGAGGGATAAAACTAAAAGTGATGACTCTATGATTTCAATGCATTAAAGTTTAAATTAATCGACATCTAAACTTAGCCAAATAATGTTCTTGATCATTTTTCCTCATCTTTGGTTGGATTTTCTGTTTCCTGTTACTAAAGAAATAGCTTAATGGCTAATAAAGATCTTTTTATTCTTTATTCCTCAGTTCTATTGGAAATGCTAGAAAATTCTATCAGACAGTATGCAGCCTAGTTTTATCCTTGAATGTATTTTGCTAATACTCTAAAAGTTGATTCAGAATACCGATCATATGATAAAGAAGATTTAGGAAATGCAGTGATAAATTCAGTCAAAAAGTATGTGGGAATATAATAGATTTAAGAAATAAACACTGAAGCCAAATAGGATATGTTAGAAGAGAGGTAAGTAAGGCATAATTGTCAGAATTGCCAGCTGATTTTAAAGTGTCTTTTGGGATTTTATATTTTTTTAAATTTTAATTATACTCATGTAAGTGAAGAGAGCTTTTGGGACCCTGCTAATTTTTCTGGATTAAAAAATCAGAAATTTTAAAAGAACTCTTGCAGTGTCTGTGTGTCTAGATAATTATTATAGTTGCCACATTTTTGTGGAAACAATTCTATTAAACATTAATTGTGGTCTTTATAGAATAGTAACATCAGCTAGAGAAAGACTAATGGTTTGGGTTTATGTTGTGGTACATCACTGAAATTGACTAATCTTGCATTGTAAATCAATGGCTCATATGCGTAAGACAAGAATGGTTGCATTGTTGCAAGAAATGCTATTAATTCTGGTCAGCCACAGTTTTTGACTTGGATAGATTTTGGGCAGATAGTTAACTGTCCAGTATGAATAGCAAATTATTTGCTTAGCTATTGCCAAGCCAGGCCTCTAATCTATTTTCTTTGATTTCTTTTTACTAAAGGATGCCATGTTTTATATTTCATAGGACCTTATAATTCTCAGTAGGACAAGTAAAATATGAACAAGAGCATCCAAAAAGTAATCCAGTTGCTCATTCTAAGGCACTAAAAGGACCAGCTACAAAGATAAAGGAATAAATTTTATTTTTCCTGTGCAGTCACTGCATAGCTTCTCTGAGCAGATTAGGAAAGCTTTGCCAGCTCCCCAAAAACTTATTTGCTTAAATCACATCTAAATGGAAAGTTGTTATACCATTCAGACACTGTCAAAGAACATAGGATCTCCAAATCTCTCAAAGGATACACTTTGAAGTGTGAGGATAACAGTGGGAATACAACATCCATAACTGTAGGGAGAACAGAGCAGCCACCTCTAGCAATTTAGGGCTGGTTTTGTTCTTGGGTTGCCTTTCATGCTGTCATGTATTTCAGTTTTGAACATTTATTCCACAGATTCCTGGAGCTGTTTTCTGTACCCTTCCTGCATCCATCCAGTTTGAATTCCCAGAGCTTGCTGAACACGTCCATAAAATGTGTCATACAATATGCAACCAGTGGCTGCTTTCTTGTGGCAGAATTGCTGCTCCATTTGATATAATTCATCATATTGATCTGTGCTGAACAGGCAGACAATTTAGATGACTAGTGGAAAAATGGTGAAGTCAAGGTATCTGAAAGCATCGCATTGCAGATTGCAGGCACACTTTGAACCTTTTGTACTGTGTTTTGAGGCCCACTAGCCGCTCCTGAAGGATAATCTATCTAGTATAGTTTAACATATAAGATGAAGAAACAGTCTTAAGTAGCTGACTTATTATGTTAAACTAAACTTTTCCCTGCATGCTTAGCATATTCCTCAGCAATCCTGTAGCTCAAGAAACTTGTCTCCCAAACAATACCCAGGAATGATTTGAAGGGAAGCATAGGCCAGCAGCTGTTCTCAGTCAGCAGTACAGATGAAGCTGTGCCATTACAGAGGAAGCAAGTTTAGCCCTACAGACATGGGCCATAATATACCAGTTGGGCTAAGATCAGAGAACAGTCCTGGTCCATTTCATATGAAAGTATGAATGCAGACAAGTCAAGTAACAGCTTAGAGTTTTGCTCAGCACTTCACTATCTGCATTCCTATTCAGATTTGGAAGATTAAAATGCGACATTATCTTCTGAATATAGCCGTTAGGCTAAGTCTTCCAAAACATTAAAGCAATGACTTTACCTCCTGTGAGTACCTTCCCTCCCTTTCTATATAGCTAATTGGTATTGAAGCATTTTGCTCTATCACCTACCTTATAATTATTTTATTCATTCTTCTTAGAAATTGAATAAATTTTATTCATCTATGCATTAAATCAACATTTTAAAATGCTCTCTTTTTCTTCAGTTTAGCTATTTGGCAGTAGGTACCATAGAATTAACTTCATATTCAAGTTCTGATTTTACCTGTTGAAGTGAGACTTCCATCTCAGTATTTTCTCTCTGAACATTTATCCTCTCTTTACAAACACATGACTAAAAGTTTGATGCCTAAACTCTGTCTAGTGAACGTATGATGGGCTTGGCTTTGGACCATAGATCTCATTTCAGCTGTCAGGCAGGTTTCTTCAATTCAGAGGAGGCTGTTGACATATGTCAATACTTGAGTTGATATTACACTGAAAGCAAAATCACAGCAGTTCAGTGTTCTGTGCAGTCTGAAAAATTCTAAAACCTCAATTTTTTTTATCCTCAGGTGACACTAGATGCCTCCAGTCATATTTCAGAATGTTGTATTTAATTGAGAATGAGTTACTTCCCTTACTTGCATCAGTTCTCATCTATGTTCCAGTAATGAATGATGTTCTTGAAGTTGTTCTCTACACATTCCTACTTCTAATCCAAACTGCAGGATTAGCAGAAGTTCACTGTGCATAAACTGCCCATACTGCCAAACCACTTCTACACTCCCCCCAAAACCATTATAGTCTAAGTCCTGCAGAATATTGCACCCTTTCTCAAAAGCTCTCAGCTGTAAATCTTACTCTTAGAATCTGCTGTTGCCAATACCTGAATCCTACCATAATCCTAGGTTTAACACCATAGTTACTGAAACTGTAAACTTCTAATTCTGGCAGGTAGCATTCATGCAAACTAGATGGGCCCCTATACTTCCAGATGTCTACTTAGCATTTTGGTTGCAGTTAAATTCCAACAATAGATAATTTGAACAGTTGCTGAACAGTTATTATATGATCATTACTTACAAATGGTTGCTTCACTCCTATGGGGTATTTAAAATTTCCTCAAAACCAAAAAAGAGCAAAACAAAACCCGAAACTCCTTTTACTTGGTGTCAGCATCATTACCAAGAAGTCGAAGGATTCAGCCATGACCAACTTGAAGAAAGAATGGCTGGTCAAAGCTGATACTACCTGTCATTTGACACCTCTGCAACCACCATAAAGATTTTGATTACAGATTTAAAACCACATGAAGACAAGGTTTCAGTTATGATCCCAAGTTCTTCTTGGAGACTTCTATGGTTTGGTATCTCTGGCTTTAAGATAATGTTATCTAAAAGCCCAGGCCCACAAACGGAAATTAATCTCTATGAGGAAGACATTTTAACTTCTAGAAAAATCCGGTTAGTGTGGAATGACGGCGTATGTCTCTTCAGCAGTGTACACTATCACAAAGACTTAATCAGTCCTCTGCTTTCTGCCACTTCCATTCTGTTGAACATAACATTGAATGTAAAGAATATGGACCTTTGTTCAGGTATAATGATAAATTCCTAAAGAACAAACAAAAAAAATCTAGCTGACTTGTGTTCTTATGCATAATATACAAAAATAAGAAATATTTTTTCTTATATTTCCCATCCATAGTACACAGCTGTTTGTATACAGGCTGCATACAATACAGGGAGTTGAATTTTTTTTTAGATATTACTTGAAAGAAATATAAAATAGAACATATGTTCCTTAACTGGAAAACTTCCAATATTGTATTAACAGCTTCCGAGTTCCTTTGTGGGGTTAGTTAGCAATTTCACTCTTGTGCAATACTTTTTTTCCCTTATAGTTTCCTTTTGAGGTATGTTTTTTTCTTTCATTCTTCAGTGTTGTTATGCACACTACCTATTCTCTTGATTACTGTTCAATTTTTTATGTGAAACATTCTCTTTGAGGTATGTCCAAGTTTTGACATACATTTTTCTACCAGTCTTAAGGGAAATCTGACAGACAATTGGAGCATGAGAACAGGCACATTGGTGTTGTGGAGAGAAATTGTGTTACACTAAACTTACACCCACTGGGCATTTTAAAAGCTTTAATTAAATAAATGCAACATCTCTTGGTAACATTCTCTGGAAAAAGAGAAGACAGCTCATAAACATGCATCTTTCTTGCATGAAGAACACTGACCTCTTTTGTAACCAGTAGAAGCTCACTTGACATGCTTCTTTTGTTTACGGAAAGAGGCTATGGTGCTGTGATCAGAAATGTGGTGGTGTTTTAAGTTGCTATCTGCCTCTTCCTCCTGGTCCATAGCTGTTTATTTTTACCGCTTGGCTAGAGGTCAGTGACGTTGAGAACTGAGTCAGCAGAGCAGAAGAGACTATGTGAGCACGCGTAAGCTGCTTCAGTACCATGCCAGTAAGTTTAATTTAAATTTGTAAAATTGTTATAAAGTTAAATATTTTGTTTAATCTATTCTGTTTTCTTTGGTACATATCAATCTTTCTTACACATCAGTATGGTATATAGATAAAGACATAGGGTGAGTCACTATGATGCAATACTATGTTCTAGAAATCCCAAAGTTTGCACTTGTAATACATATGCAGTCATTCAGCTCCTAATTCCTAAATAATTTCATGCAGCTTTCCTTTGCTTATTAAGCTATTCTCCATGGTACCAAATATAGCCATAACCTAAGGGAGTTTAAGACCGGTGAAGTTCTCATAAAAATGTTTCATATAATGATAACTTTGTCTATGTATGTCACCTGGACACTATAGATTTAATCAAAATGATTTTCTCATATGTCTTACTAGTGAGAACAATGTTACCGTATGAGCAAAAGTTGTCAATGATCAGCCTTTTTGTCCAGGAAAAAAAAAGCAGTAGCTTGACATTTGGTTTTTATTTCATATTAGTACAAAAATAATAGAAATGCTCTATTTTTGTAGCAACTAGTATCTTAAAAACAATACAAAGAAAGCTGTGATTTTCACATTTCATATGACATTTTAATATATGAACACTATTACAGTAAAATGTCCAGTTACATAACTATGTTATTCCTTAACATTATCAAATGAATCTGCCTCACAACTCTCTGGAATTACAGCTATGTTGACCTTAGTAGCCCTTCTTCTCTGGAGATGTTCTTGGACCTGCACTTCAGGAGTACTGTCTCGATGTGCTGGTGACCGATGGTTGCAAGATAGTTGGGTTTTACTAGCCCAGAGAATAGATGTGTGAGTAGTCAAGCTGATGAAAAATCAAAACATGCCCATATATATGAAATCTTCACTAGCTACCTCAAGAAATGTTTATGAAAAGTTTTGATCAGTTCTGCCACACAAGTGACAACAGCTCATAAAATATCACACTGCTTGATGAATCTTGAATTATTTTATTTTCCTAATAAATATTGAGTATGAATATGAAACACCTACCATGCTTGGGGTTTTTATATGGAAGTATTTTCAGCTTTCATAAGCATTTAATCTCTTGATTCAAAGTATAGGACACAGAAGGCACTAAAAACTGTTGTTTTGAGCACAGGAATTTTGATATAGAATCTATTCTGTATCTTGCCTAATGTTTTTGTTTTCAAGGTTACGTTTTTAAGTGCTTTGCTTGCTGTTTTGACATCTCCTGACACATTTCACAACAAGATGTTGTATCTTAGTTTTCTCTGATGTAACAAGAACAGAAAGGATCAAAGAGCAGGTTCTCATTATTAATGGATCAAATGGATTCTTTTTCCATCATTGATAGTTCTTTGGTCTCCAAATATTTGTTTATTACTATATTGCATTGGACATGTATATATATTTAATGTGTTTAACTGTTTTTATTTTATTTTTATGTAAATTAACATAACTAAAGTGATATGCCACAGAGTATAGGGAAAGAAATCCCATGTCAAAGAAGTGTTGGCATCTGCCTTGGTTGGCAGCATCATGCATTTCAGAATCCAGGATGACTGCCAGCACATGGTCTTCATGTGTTGATATTGTCACTAGGCAAGAGAAAAAGAAACTCAGCAATGCATAGAATTAGATGGTAAAAAAGAACTTACCAGAGAGTCTCCCTAATTCATCATTTTAAAAACACCGTGAATGTTTAAGTCATGTCTGTGTGGAAAAATATTAGTCACAAGGACCTCAGACATCTCAGAGCTGTAAAATGAAATGCATCACCCTATAAAAAAATGCATAAAGTTCAGAACATAAACATGCTTTCAGATTTGCAGTTGAAATTCAGCTGTATAGTGGACAGTTTTACACATCAAGGTAGAAAACCTACTCAACAGAAATTATCAGGAGACTAAACTGGAAAGGAAATTATATTGTGGAACAGATTGATATTCCTTTGACAATTATTACGTGTTCTGGCTATGAATACGTACTCTGTATCTGAGTCTTTTAAACATTTTGGATTTAAAGAGCCAAATCTTTAGGTGAGTAAATCTTTCCAAGTGCAATGGCAAAGTTGTACTCCATTGCCTCACAAAGTGCTTTGGCAGAGTACAAATAAAATAAAATCTACTATCTTTGAACTAATTACCTTTTGTACATACCTTAATTTAATTTCAGTAACACTAATCCATGCTACCACAACATAATTTAAGAATGGCTACAAGGACAAATTAAACATTTAGTGGATAGACTTAAGTTGTTCCAAATGAAATTTCTCTTCACAAATCCTGCCAGACTTTGTATACAAAATATTGTAAATAATTTAGTTTTAATTGATTTTATAAAGTAATATACTACAAGGAAAAATAGGCATAACATGCACAGAACTGAGGACAATAAACTTTAAAAATAAAAATTAAATATTTTTAATAAGATGCATTGCCTGCAATTTGAGGATTCTACAGTTTATCAGGGCAATTTGCTCTAATGATCAATTAGCCTCATAGTAAACCATTGTTTCCTTGCACGCGAACTGAACATCTCTTGGTTCAATTTGAAACTGTTGACCCTCACACTCCCATCCTGCCCCACGGTGAGAGGGAGAGACCAGACATGACAGCCTACGAACTAAAATGTGGCCATGTCATCTGAGGCCATTATCTTTCTTGATTCTTTAATACAACATCCATGGTTTCTGCCTGCAGTAATTGCAAGTAGTTTAAAAAAGAACTACAGAAGTGAATGATCCATGACATAACAAGACCTTGTATCTCTTGAAAAAGATGATATATTTTCCTCCCAAATAATATTATTTTAATATAATATCCATTTAAATGAGCACTTAGTTATTCATGTGTCAGGCACCTTAACCGTAACTACATAGTTACCTTCCATGAATTCTCAGAAAACTGTGTTTTAAGCTCTTTTGTACGTCTCCATAGAATCTCACCTAAATGTGGGTTGTAGTTGCAGTTCCTGCATGGTATCCTTTGTCACACACATTACTGAAAAACAGTTTGTGGTGGCTATTTGCCACATATTTGAGAGATTATCTATACTTCAAGAGAGCTCATTAAACTATTTCTCCCACCTTGATCTCCTGTTGTCCTTGCTATATTGATTTTCAAGCTGACAAGTGTATGGACTTGTACAAATCTAAATGTGATGGGGGTGGGAGGAAACACTTCTATTTTCAGCAATTTGTAAAAGGCTATTTCAGTTTTAGATGGTTTTTGATCTACATTAACTCAGGACACAAAGTATAATGGAAAAAAAACAAAACAACAAAACCAGCATGGGGCAAATCATATGATACATTCCCTATTAAATGCAGATTACACAGGTATTTTCAAAAATATTTGCATCTAATCTAACACACTCAGGCAATTTTTACTACAAAGGAAACATACCTGTGGGAAGAGAAATGTTAAATTATTTCACTCCAGAGACACCTTATAAAATGTGAATGGAAGAGTTGCTACTACTTGTCTGAATAATAGCTGTGAACACTAGCTTTCTGACTGTGAGAAGAAATCTTGGCTGGATAGACATGGAACAGAACAATGCCTGTCTTTCAGTTTGTGTAGGCCCCCTTTCTGTCACTATAAACAAAACCAAAGATAACAAGATAGAGGATAACCGCATCTTCTTTGTCCTCTTGGCAATGTCTTCAATATGGTGGACGTAGGAAGTTGAGTACCTGGAAACATTCATCTAACAAGGGATAACTTTTGTTAAAACATCAAAGTCTACCACTTTGAAAGAAACAAGGAGGTTTAAACATGTTTCAAAATGAATTGATAAATATTTCTTAGTTTTCAGGTCCCTGCAATAATTATGCAAAGTTTTTATTGTTGAATATGGCAACCATAACTGAGAAGTGTCTAGTTTCTTCAGACACTGAACTTAGATATTGTTTTGTCTGTGAAATTCCTCTCACAAGTCTAACAAAATTCATAACCTAGGTCAGAAAATCTTTGGACATTTACTTGTCAGAAAACTTTCTAGGGGAGCTTGAAGAATAGAAGGAAATATGTGAAATACATACATGTTAACTATTGTTTTTTAAAACAATTTTTGTTATTCCAAATTGCTTTACAGTTGAATCAAATTAATCTTTATATACAGATTGGAGTCCTCATATATAAATTTAGAATAATTAGCATGAAACTGATATGAATTTTATTTTCCTAGAGAAAATTGCAAAAAATTAGTATTTTCTTTAATTTTAGACTATAAGAAGTAATGGGGAATAATCTGACTTCTTCCTATTAAAATTAGAGGGTTTATTGTATTTTATTTCAGAGGGAAAAAATTCTTGGTTAGAATTGTTTCTGTAATGACTGATTTGAAAATGCAACTTTTTCAAGCGGAACTCTGTGATTTACTCAATAATATAGGGAAACTTTACATTCCTATTTATTTGAGAATAAATGAATATAACGTTATATGTTTATTTAACTAGATTTCACACAGGAGGGATCCACTGATTGCAAACTTCTGATAACTGCTTAGATTACTCAGAAGTAACACTGAAAACCAAAGTGAATGGTATTGTGGTTTTCTAATGCTTAAGAGAAACCTATTTTTTGTTGAAAAATCTGTTCTGTATCCATCACAGAGACAGTCTTAGGGCTGTGCTAGAAGAAGCAGTTATTAGACTTAGAGCACACAGTAAAAAGAAATCATGTGTAAGTAAATGTGATAAAAAGCAGTTTTAAGGGTTTTTATTATAAGTGTATAATCAACTTTATATTCCAATCACTTAAATTCCCTTAGTGTAAATGGAATATTGAAAATATTCATTACATTATCAACTGACCAGCAGGGAAGTTACAATAGACTGCTTGTATAATTGCTTTAATTGATCCTTGTGAAGTAATTGCGTGCATCTTAATTTATAGATAGTAGTGAGTTTTAGTACCACAAACTGATATGGAATTACTCGTACTTATTACCAGAAAGATTTTGGATTAGTGCTTTATTTTTTAGTTCTCCAATGAAATCTCTCATTTGTAGCAATGTAATCAATATAGGACATTAACTTCTATGCCTCATTTTAATGATTTTTTTTTCCACCCAACCCTGCCTCTTGCCTAAAGCAGATGAATATATTAATAACACTCTTCTCCCTCGAAAAGAAACAGTTGTTGCTGTTCTATTGCATATTTTTCATTAGAACATATGCAAGAAGATAAATTCCAAATCAATATATTGTAGAGAACAAAGGAAAAAATGCATAAACACGTTAATTTTACCAGGAATAAAGCTATCTAGAAAACAATTGTTATTATATCTGTGATCAAGGATTCTTAGGGATGCCCCAAATTCAGATATCTGTCCTGCACAGGGAACTGAACAGCTCATCTCTTCATTCCCTTTAATTTTCATGGATTTCTAGTTCTCCTTTCCCAAACCAGACCTCTTCCTCTCTATCAATGCGGCCTTGTCAGGCAATTGTGGGGCTCACATCTGGCCTCAGGCAGCATCCCTAGCCTGGTCCTGCTCTCCAATTGGATGCTGCAGGGTGGCATAGTGGATGCATCCCCTGTGTTTATTTTCAGGTTAGCGCCTCTGATACTTTGTAAGCCATAAATCTACATTTTCACTGCCTTGTTTTCTGACAGAACTCTCTAATTATTCCACCATTGGAGTAGTGCCATGCTTATGTTGTGAGATTGTGTCATCTGTCTCAGGATCAGTCCTATTGCCACACTGCTAACAGTCAGTAGTAAAGTAAATTTCACTTGGTAGTTCCACAATCTCTCTCTCTTTCTTATTAGGGAAGAAATTTAATTACAAGGCAGTTTCAAGGTCAGGAAATAGTATTTCTTGAAAGATTCATTATCTCTTTTGAATTACAGCAGAATTTCAGAAATGGGAACAAAATATCTGTAACAACCAAGTTACATTCTTGTCATCTAGTGAAGATGTCATGTAGGTTAGCAAATGACTCTTAAGAGAAAAGTTAACAAGTCTCATTAGCATAGAAAAATATATTGAAAAAATATTCACAGAAAGCGTGTATATATTAATATATTAAGCAGCTATATATCAATGATATTGATTATTGATGTTAGACTGAGAGAAGATTAAAGCAAAATTGTACTGTAGTTGGCTGTGGAAAGTAAAAAGTTTCATAACTTTTGCAAATGGCTGAGACAAGTATTTACTACTTGTCTGCAATAATTAGAAATATACTTTATGAAATTACATTGAGACTATATTTCCTTTTCTTGAACTAGGAACAATTTATTACAAAGATATTAAAATGATATTTAGCATAAAAATACCTTTCTAGTAACATGGAGTAATAAAAAATGAGTTTACAAATGAACACTGCTTTTATTAAAAAAATAATTAATTTGTTGGTTAGTTATCCATTGTTAAACCATATCAATAAAAAATTAAATAAAAAATTCCTTAAAGTTCTTGTTTTCAAACTGGATTATATAGTTTGAAATACAGAACATTGTATTTCAAAAACTTGAAAAGTATCAATCTTGTCTTGTTTGCTTTTATATCATATTAATAGATATGTCCATGATACAATGGAGTTTTGCTTTGAGAATTATCCTTCATAGCACTGATTATTTCATTATTTGCAATCAAGCTTGAAAGCAGAGGTTTATAACTAGGCAAAATATTATTTTTTCACATCTGCTGGGCTGGAAGCAAATGACATTTTGTAGCTGTAATAAAGGTAATAAGTGTAATAGATATGCTATTTCATCTCCCTAACTTCAAACACCTGAGACACAAATATCTTGTTTAGTCACCATTGATAGATATCTTGTACAGTCAATGTCAAGAATCAAGTACCATTAGGACAGATATAAACTAATTTTAAAATTCAGTGGTGCCTATTTCTATTAGACACAAAGTACACCTAATCTATTATAATAAAAGCTTACATTTTATTAAAACAACTTATTTATTCTTTTAACTTTCCTTATTTGTGTTTGTTTATTTTTAAAAGTATTTTGAGTAGATAACATCTTTGAACTACCTTTTGTTGCAATACTTTTGTAAAATACTTTTTTTTAAAGCCCATACCAGAAAACAGAAATTTTTGTCAAGGAGGGACTTAGCGAAATTCAATCAAATTTCTGGATTGGAGAAGCTTCCTTTCATTGGCTCCTCTACTTCATTTTGTGAAATAATAAACACACTTTTACGTTTTCATTTCTTTACCATATCATCATTCTGGTAAAAAATGGCAGGAATAGTAGTGAAAAAGTTAAACAGTCAATGGACTTCTTTTTTTGCTGTGGAAAAGAAGAGCAAAAGTATCACGATCTAGTTGCTTAATTGTCAAATACCATTTAAATAAAATTTTGATTTAGTAGATGTGACAAATAAGCACAAGAGAGCATTTTGAACAACTCTTTTACATACTATGTCACTTTTTTTTTTTTTTCTTTCTTTTTTTTTTTTTTATGTGAATTTACAAAGCACCAAAGAGATAGGGACAAGGAAAAGTAAAAAGAAGTGAAAAAAACCACTTCTTTGATTTCTGGCCAGCAACACTACCACAAGAAATCAATTTTGCATGAAATATCTACTAGTGATATATAATATGTATATAAACCTCATTAGTTCTGACAGTTGCATTTTCTCCTATATGACATTGACTTTGACCTGTTATTACTTGATAAAGTTTCAATTTTGCCACAACTTTGGAAGCTTGAAAACCTAATAGAAGTAATTCAGAACTGATTGCTAATAATTTTCTTCTCTAGTTGCGTTATGCTAAATGTGATTTGGAATGGCTAAGATGATTTACCAAGGGCTAATTTCATCTAACCAACTTGATTAGTTCATAGAATGAAATGACTGGCTCTGTGAGTAAGTGGAGAGCACCGTTTACCATGCTGTGTGCTTTGACTTTAGCAAGGCCTTCAGTCTTTGCTCTTAGTCCAATTAACAATTGAATACCACTGGTATTCCTCAAATTCAAACATTGACACTCGAAGAGGCCAGTAATGGGAGCATCATTACTTTGACTTGATGAGAGTTGAGCGACTAAATATTATGAGTCAACAGCAATGAAAGGGAGACCTGAGCATAGGGAGCCTTGGGATGGGAATGGGAGGAGAGTAGTTCCTGAAACTTCTGGGAAGGAGCAGTGTTCATGGACAGATTTGATGGTTGTCACATACAAACATGGTATAAAATCCTCAGTAGGGGAGATGGCGGGAAAACATTGTTAGACAGGTGCTTGAGAACACCTTGAGACAGAGGAAAGTAGGGAAAGGTTATGTATTGGTGCCAAACATAAGGCTGTTGGGAACTACATTCGCCTCAGCTCGACTAAATGGAGTTAGGAGCATGTCACAGGGAGATGTAGATGTGTATGTGTGTGTGTATGTGTATGCATGTATGTCTGTGTAAATCTTTCACTGACACAGCCCATCCTTCACTAGGTCTACTTAATAAATTTACCATAGAAGTGTCATGCGGCCTGCTGTTCCTTTCTTGCTATGAGAAGGTTGACAATATTCAGTGTTTCTTATTAATGGTCTATACAATTGATTCAGGTGCACGCTTAGCTCCCAGAAGGTTTCACTCATAGTATTTAATTTGGATACACACAAAGTTTAGTATAACACAAATAATTTATTTTACAGGTAGAATTGATTAATACCTATAGCTTTTATCAATATATAGGCCTTAGGTGCCTGGAACTCAAATTACTGATTGATTTTTTTTTTTAATATTGCTTTCATCTTCTACTTAAAGACCTTTTTCTTATTGTTAGATGGATATATTAGAAATTAGTTTCTCATTTCAAAGGTTATTTATTTACTTGTTTGTTTATTTCAAATGAGAATTCACAGGCATTGCAGGCAAAACAGAAGAGCTCTCAGAAGAGCCTAAGAACATGATATGAGAATAAATATTCAGCTGTATGATCTTAGGCTAGGACATAGGCTCTACTGGAAGCTCTGCTTGCTATCATGTGGGGTCCTATCCACATGTAAAAATTCAAAGACATAGAACGCAATTAATTAAGAACTGAGAATATCAATGTCAGTTTCCATCTATGGAAGTAATTTATATTGTCTTCAGTTATTCTAATACCTAATAAATCAAATAATCCCTTTATGAACCAGATAGTCCCCTTCTCTATAAGTTCATACTTTAAAGAGGTACCGTATTGTAGTTGTTTGTCTGAAAGTGCACAAAAGAAGAAAAAACAACTTAAGAACATAAGTATTTAGGTTATAATTCTGTATTTTCTCATAATATATTATAAAATATATTATAAAACAGCCATGACTCATCACTAATGTATTTTGAACTATTCACTAAAAAGATGCAAACAATTTTATGTCCATTTCTTAAGAGAAAATAATGACTTTCCTATTCAGATTTCTTATGTATTTAAATATGCAAGTTTACCATTGAAGTGCTCTGAAAAAAACCAAATTATTTTTAAACAGTCTTTGTAAAATGTTCATATTAATCATTAAGCATTTAAAAACACTGACATACTTTTTTCATTTCAAAGATGAGTTGCCAATCAAGTTCACATGACAAAAAATATGTTCTACATTGAGAGCCACAGCATGTGTATGCAGTTGTCTCAAATCACAGGCTATTTTCTATTGACACTTTGAGACTTTAAATAAAATAATCTAATTTAAGCTAGCTGTCAAACAGGCTGAGTTAATGGTCCAAAATACACATAACTGGAAGTAATAAAAAATGTTATCTATGAAACCACTACAGGATGACCAAGTTCTGCAGCCTGTGGAGTACTCTATGTTCAGCACTAGATGACTTAGAGCACTCCAGAGAAAATTCTGGGATCTGATCATGGTCCCACTGAAGTCAGTGGCAGTCTCTCCATGAACTTTATTCATTTCATTCATGGACTTCACACTTGGCTTCAGTGTTCGGATCTGAAGCTCACGTACACAACCATTTAAACAAGGTTCCAGTATGGAAAAATATACAGAGAAGTTATTAAAGACTAGCTGGGTATTAGCATAATTACTCTAATTGTAGTCACAATTCCAAGATTTAATTCCTTGTTAAAAATAAGTCAGCATTTAAGATCCCCTTTTTGAATATGCAAAGGCCAGTACTAACTCAAATGGAGAACTCAGAGGTGAATCTTGCGCATCAGATGAAGGTATTTAAAACATAACTTCTCTACACCAGTATTCTGGCTTATTTCAGTTCTCTATTTCAGTCATGGTATGAGAGAATAAAAATTATGACATTGCATAATTTTTTTTTCAGGGACAAGAAAATCACTGATGACATCTCTAATTTCTTAGTAGAAGTTATCTGAACAGAATATTCTTCCATTCATTGCTTTTCATCAAATTTAAATCTCTTCATTCCATGCACATAGTATACTACCTCCCAGAAGCTGGTGTCTTATCCTAACCTCAGTTACACCTGACAGCTGTGCCCTTCTTCATCAAGATTACAGCTCCTTTTTCTCTCTTCTTTTTCATATTATAAATGCTATGCAATATTTTGTAAAGCTGAATCATATTTCATTCCACAACTATTTTTGCTTTAATCCACACATGCATAAATTGTATGGATAAAATGAGAGTTGTGTCAGTGCTTTGGCCTATGTCCCAGCAAAAATACCAGTTCTAACCCAGTCTTCTCAAAAAGCGTGCAGTGTTTAATGCTCACTTCTTTGTTCTTGAAATGTCAGGTCTATCTAAGTACAGTGTGCCTTCATAAATGATAGACCTTACACTTAGCTTTACTTTTCAAAGTTTCTGTTGGGTTTTTAGTAAACACTAGATAATGAATTCCATTACAAAAAGATAGGAAAAAAGATGAGTCTGACATATGACAATATATTTTTAAATTATTTTTTCAGTGTAGATTTGTTAGAAACTGTATAGATGTGTTTTTTCATGTCTCTAAGGATTTTTGACCCGTTCTTTACGTTCTAAATGCAACTGCAATGTACTGAATGTCTACTCTGTGCCTAATGGGACTTATGGCAGTCTAATGCAGACCCTGCATCGTATTTTAGATTTACAGTAGATCATGGGGTACTCTGTTGACATTCAAAGGATTTGCTTTGGTGGATTTCCAAAAATCAAAACTTTAAGAAGTTGAAGATCAGAACTGAAAGTTATTATTCACAGAGAAAGGGTGGCTATCGAGGCATTAGAGATACAGGTCTTGGGGTATATAGATGTTACAACATGAGGGACTAGTCTGATACAGAATACTGAAAAAAGTAAATTAATGACACAGTCAAGTGCAACTGGCTCTCTAATATATACATCGTTGGAATATTTGACAATGGTCTCACTCTACAGCATTGCATAAATAAAGTACAACTCGCTAGTCATGAAGGATCATTAACAGAATCAGATTCAGAATGTTCAATGATTTTTAAGGGAAGAAAAGTTAGGGGACAGTGATTAGCACCAGTCAGTAATTCCTTCCTTGCTAAAACAATAGCAGTGCTTGCTTCAGAAGCTCACACTTCAGAAATTATAACTGAACTTTAAAAAATGTGTAAAATAATTCTCTACCATCTACAAATTGGAAATGCCATTAATTTATTTAAAACTGAGATCAGGATATTTCATATTAACATAATAAAATCATTTTTTAAAAAAAAACTGAAGTACATCTTATTTTAATTAATCACAGAGGACATGATTTTATTTCAGAGTCCATTGAAAACTCCATCTCAAATAAGCTGAAATGTTTGGTCATTTTGTTCTGACAATATGACCTACTTGCAAAGGACTGTTCTATAGTGAAAATCTGAAAATAAATCTGACTCCTATAATTATACAGAATAACCTTATTATTTGTTTACCTATATTTAAAATGGTTCAAGTTAATGACTGTTGATTTGTTCTGTGCTGATGAACTGCTGGTTTTGTTTCATCTTTTGATTGTTGGGGATTCTAATACACAAACTCCCTAGATAATTCCCCCAAACATAACAGGCAAAATTCTCATCAGGGATAAAAATAAAAAGTGGAGTTTCACTGAACTGAGAAGAGTACTTGGTTTCCTAATCACTGACAGTACCATACACTGCTCTTAGTTCATAATGTAGCTGATAGGACCATTTTCACGTATAAATAAATGAAATTTTATTCTAGCATTCTCGTATTATTCACCTTCCTATCTTTTCTGATTTTTCTGAATTGGAATAAGCAGTCAGCTCACATGGTAGCCACTTCTAATGAAACATACAGAATGAGAAAAATACTTTAGACATGTAAATAAAGAAGCTTATCCGGAAACACTATAACTTCTGAAAAAACCTGTAACACTTAGTTGACTTTCCTTCTGTCCAGGGTAGAACTGGAGGCTCCCATGACACTTTTTTTTCATAGGAAACTTAGTCATCTGCAGGTTTTGCAGTGACCGAAACCGTAACTTTCAAAATAACTCTTAAGCTGAGAAATCTTCCCTGTTTGTTTAGTTTCATTTTATCTGAAAATCAATTTTTAAAAATAGTTTCATATGGGAAAAAAACCCTCAGTTACCTTAACCATCCCTGGAATGGGGAAACATACTCAAAGTTAACCCATTTCATAACAAGATATTCTTTGCCTAAATTATAGTGTATATTTTAGAATGCTTTATTTAAAGAATATAATTCTTTGATAACTTAACAATTTTTGTTCCTGTTCCTTAATTTGGAAATTACAGTTGATTTTCAGAAGCCAATTAAATGTAGTTCAGTAATGACAGTACTGAGGGTTTTGTTGTGGGTTTTTTTCTGTTGACTGTAGTCATTTGTATGCTTTTATTGGATTTTCTTTAATTTTTAGGTTTGTAATAAGGCACAGTAGACACACAAGTAATTATTATGATTTTTTGCTTTCATATAAAGCTTAAATTTTAAGGAGGAAATAATATATCAACATGTGCTAACAATATTTTCATTATTTCAATTATGTCCCTTTAAGAGCAAAAACTTAGGTTCAGTCTATGGCAGATTACAATGTATTAGTTAATCAAACCTCTGGTTTTTTTAACAACTTCATTCACACTATGTAATAATTTTTCTCAGAAAAATTTGTCATGATCCTTTTTTGTTGTTGTTGCTCTCTTCAGTAAAAATAAACACAGAAGTTTTCTGTAGTTCATATTCCTATTTCCTATATTAGTCCTCCAAATATATTTAGATGAAATATGCTGTGTGAGATTAACCTCATCAACTATTGTCTTCCACATCTTAAAGTCAGATTCATACCACATCACAACTAGTTTTGGAACCTCTTATGGAACA
>VZTU01002630.1:62111-75634 GCA_013400835.1 Zapornia atra | reverse complement strand
ACCTCCACTCTTAATTCAATTGCTTGTGATTGTGCGATGATACCTTGAAGTGTGGCTTTCAATGAATTTAGACTGGATTCTCACGAAGCATAAACCATTATGTAAACAAGATTTATAGATGCCCTCATGAAATACAACCCAAACTGTAAAAACATTAAGAGCTGTTAGTACACTCAAGAGAAACAATGGGTCATGATTCATTTGCACAAGGAAGTTCTACCTTTTAGGCTGGTTAGCCTCACTATCTGCACTTGTCCCATGGCAGCTCATTACTGAGCTTAGAACTCATTCCCAAGCAAACCATGAACTCCCAAGCCAAAAGACTTTTATACTACAAAAACTGGGGTCACAGGAAGCTTACAGTACTACACTTGTATGTGCTTAACTGTACACTTTGGCTCATACACTTCAGTTAACACCTCTTTGTAGACAAGCTATGAGAAGCTCTGTTCTTTTTATAGTACTACTACTTACCAATATAAAACTTCCATCTTCTGAGTGCATGAAAACCCCTTCATTATTTATGCAAAGCTAGCTGTATTAAGTACCCTAACTGTATAGAAATTGCTGTATCCCAATTTAGAGTGTTACTACTACATTAAAAGAATGCCATAATAGTTTGCAAAATAAGCTTATGTAAAGCCACGTTCATTCTCTTCTGTGCAGCTTGTATTTATTTCTACTACACATACAGGAGACTTGCAGAAGCACACAGTGGCCTAACAGAAACTAGCGGCATGCTGCCTTTATAGGTTTACGTTGCAAGATTTTCTACCCATTATAGCATCACTGAAGCAAGAAAGCCTTCTCCAAACATCATACATCTCATATGCACCTGTTTCAGTTGAATTGGCTGATGTATTTCCATATGGTTTATATGTTCTGGCCTTTTTTTAAAAAAAACCAAAACCAAAAACACATAGCTTGCAGAGTTCAGCACTGTGGTTTTTAATAGCAATCTCCTGAAACTTTAAGGAATTAAATCCTCACTGGAGAAAAGTGGAATAAAAGGTGGAGCAGAACACCACAGGTATACAAAAGCCAAACAAAACACACAAATAAAAAAACCCAAACCCAGTAAAATTTGTACTTTCGAGTTTGTCAGGCACATATCTCAGACCAGACATCTGCTTAAGAGGTGTAAGACTTTAAGGGACCTCTTACAGACGTGGTGACTGAACGTGAACATTACTGTCCAAAGACTAAATTCAACCCTTCAGCCAGCACTAACCCATTCTATAAAAGGATGTATCAGTGTCACATTCCAAAAGTTGTCTTGTTCTTGAAGTTTGTTACCTGAGAACTCCTCAGTTGCTAACGATTCTTTCCTCAGTGCTCTTCTGAGTACAGACACAAAATCTATTCCCTTATCGAGATCCATACCCCAATAAAGAGCATTTCAAGCCTTGCAAGAGGAAAAAAGAGTAAAATAATGGTTAAATACAACCTTCAACTTTTTAAGATATTTGTTAATTATTAATTTTCTGCTTCCACTGTCAAAGCAGAATTAATAGCATGGCAAAGTGTTTGTAAACCTTGTTTTAGCAAGAGTATCCTTCCCCAAAGAATTAATAGCTTCATACTCAGCAGCGGTCTTGTCCAGAGCTATGATGTATAGCTCTGGACAAATTCACAAATTTGTCAGGAGGATGGGGTTAGACTCACACTAAACTCTGTATACAAGGTTGCAAACCACAGTTCCTTACTCAGATAAGAGGATTTAAATTGCATGGTCAGTAAAATGCGTTCCAGAAAATTCCCTTTGGAAAAAAAAAAAAAAGACAAGGCAGGACTCATGACTATATGAACAGTTTCTTTTTAGACTTGCATCAAATATTGAGAGATAAGAACTGCTGAGGCTTACCTGGCCAGAGGGTAAAAAAGGAGGCTTGATTTAGAAAGAAGCACAGGCTTTTCTTTTCCTCAGCACAAATGAAACTACCATACTCATTGTATATCAGTGTTTTCTGAGCTAACAACATCACCACTTCAGCAGCTCTTCAAAAACACAGGAAACAGCTTAAATGTGCATTCTCTCTGATCAATCAGGACATCACATCTTGAGTGAAAATTCCCATCCCAGATAAAGGTAAAAACATTTCCAAATTCTGTTGCCACAACCCCAGTATGCCAAAGCAACTGGTGCCAAACCAGCCACCCAGCTCTCCAGCTCCCATTCCTCCAATGCTGACAAAGTAGTATCACCATCTTCTAAATAACTGATCATCACACTCCACCCACATTAAGCCTGTGATGGGACAACATACAGGTAATATGGAGGTGAATCAAATTGAGGCAAAAGCCAGAATTACCTAGATGGCTTGCAAAGACTAGGATTCTTAAGTACAGAGGTTGAGTATTTCTGCTTGAAGCTCCTGAAGGGAACCAATCTCAACAGTAGTCATTTAGAGAGCTGCCTACTCTCTTGAGTCAACCAGGTACAAGGCCCAAATCAAAAAAATCACATAAAAGCTGTTGAAAAACATGTTCTGATCAACATCATGTGTCTCCTGATGAAGCTTCCTTCCCTGACAAACTAAAAACTGTCATGTTTGAAGAAGATACAGAATTCTCACCAACTTTTCTCAAAGATAGGGTGGGGGGGGATGTTGTGTATATCTCTGTGTGTGTGTGTAGAAAAAATAAAGCTATTTTGGA
This sequence comes from Zapornia atra, assembly GCA_013400835.1. Classification (NCBI taxonomy): domain Eukaryota; kingdom Metazoa; phylum Chordata; class Aves; order Gruiformes; family Rallidae; genus Zapornia; species Zapornia atra. Next base: position 72,976 of record VZTU01002630.1, on the reverse strand, counting down.
CAAACTGGGATGTTTACCAGACATCCTTAAAATATTCTAAGTATTAGACTACACAGAGCTATCCTAGAAAATTTGCTGTTTCATTTCCGGCACCTATCATCGTAGATTATGCTTGCCACTGTTTCTAACCTGAGACAGAAAGCTGCTCTAGAAATAGCCCCAGCAGCTACTGCTGCTCACGCAGAAGCTACTAGTCTTCTCCCCACAACGGAATCATATTAAACAACTTGCATCACCCCACTGCAGGACAAAACCAACCCCTGGCAACTTTGAACTACCCCTGCAGAAGACTGAGTGCTAGAAGACCCAAGTTACAGGCATTGGCTAAACAATCACAACCATCCAAATTGCAAACTCTTCTATACACACCTGCAAAAGCACATGGCTACACTCTACTATTCTTTGATGGGCTAACCTGGACACTTACAATGACAATTTACCAGCTATCTCATCCCAGATTATTTTGAAGCCAGCCAGTTTTACACTAGGCTACAACTGACAGCAATGCATTTCTGCTTCACAGTAACAGGGGCAGCTGGTCTCTACCTTGCATAGATTCTCCCTACATCATACATTTACTGAGTTTTATTACCTGAGATACCACGCTTTCTCTGCACTGCCCCTGCACTGTTGAAAAGCCCTCAACCTTGTACTGAAAATGTACTAGTCATAATTCCAACTACTTTTTAAATACGCAACAATTGCCTATCAAGATCTGAATCCAACAGTTCTCCAATTTATGCCTATTTTATATTTACGTTGAAGGCACTGGAGTAAAATAGCATCCATTCAGTGACACCAAGAACAAATCATTGCTCTGAGTAGTTTTGTTGGTTTTCAGGCTTGAAGGGATTAGCATAATCTGTGCTCTAGTGAAACTTTTATACCTTTCCCTTATTGGTCACAGATTATTTCTCTTTCTATTGCTCTAGTGCTACATGAAAACTAAGCTTAAACTACACCCAAACCAGGAAAAGAAACTATTTAGATTTAGTTTTGGACATCTATAAACACAGCAAGAAATCTTCAGCTGAATTCCAATTTCTACTATGCTTTAAGTTTATTGGCAGACTGAAGATTACTTCTGAATCACTAGCCTCATCTGATGGACCATCTGCTTTAGATGATGTCTGTAAGAATTTGAAATAAAAAAGCTAGAGAGCAACTAAGGAGACACCGCAGGAAAGAGCACAATTAAAAAGTTATTCTGAACATTTCTGTTTGTGAACACTTACACTATTAAGTTATCTGTTAAATAATGCTAGTTCCTTCTAGCATAAGCAATTATCAAATCTAACACGGGACTGGTATAGTACATCCACACACCTATATACTAGCTAGTATTCTTTTTGCATCCCTTCCCCGACTGCAGCTTCTTGCCCCCACAGCAACCAGACCTCACTGGTGTCGTCTGCTTAAAGCCAGACTTTTCAGAGTTGGGTTTTATATAAAGGTTTTAGATGGTATGCACAGTGCAACCGAGTAGAATGCATTTATACTCACAGGTAAAAATGTGTTTCTATTAATTTTTTTTACCAATACAGAAATACCAGGGAAAGGAACAAAAAATCCCTAACCAATGCTACCTATTATGTTTTTAATGCATCCTGAAGACTCCAAACTATGAGGGTTTTGAAGGTCAGAGTAAGCAACCGTAATAGTGTTGTCAAATTCAAACCTCATTTAAATACAGAAATAATTTTTAAAAAAAATTCCAGAAACAACACTGACGTTTCTTTCCTTGCTTGCTAAGTGTCTATGCTTCATACTTCGTTCTCTACAAATACTCAAAATCCATTTAAAAAATACTTGTTCAATCCAAGAATTTTAGGATGGAGCTGACACTGTGTTCTGAAACTACTACTACAGTTATCTTGAAGGAAGCCTTTTAACAGTTACACAGGACAACTCACTCCAGTTTTCCAAAACCACCTTTATTCACATGAAGTTGAAACTGAAACTGTGTCCGTGTCCCCCCCACCCCCTCCCCCCTCCCATTTTCACAGCAATAAAGACCTGTTATGTACTACTTAGACTATCTGTGGTTTCAGTAGATAGGTTACTCTTTAAGGTAATCACTAATTAAGCTTTTTGTTTTGGTAAAAGTTCTTAAATTCTTTCATCATCTCCTTGTTAGTTCCTGTTAACCAGCTCCTTTCCTTAGCTCCCCTGCCTAACTGAGCGCTAAGAGAACTTCCACAGGAAGCCTGCATGAGACAATACCGAGACTGCTTCAAGGACAAAACACCTGCCAGTTCCCACTTCACTAAGTGAATTGAAGTCTCAGCATGACCTCTGGCATGCATGTATAGCACCTACAATTCGTTAATCAAAATACATACTTTCTAAATACAGAAAATTATCACAGAAGGACCATTACAGATGTACAGGAGAAATACACAGCAGTCCTAACAAGATTTCCATCTTCTGTGCAATATTTTACTATTTTCTCCTTCCCTGACCCTCCCTCATCCGCACCTCTGAGTTTTATAAAGCTTGGTGCCCTACATCTTACCAAACCTCTTTCTAGTTGACCCCCTAAGCGATTTCAGTGGCTATGACTCTAAGATGAAGTCATAATCATCAAGTTAACGCAATTACCAAAAAAGATGAGAGCAACATGTAAGCTTAGAAATATAAACTTCTACCTCAGATGTAATGCTACTGGCAGCTGTATTTTATGTATATCCAACTTTCCAGCAAAACAGTGTTAAGCAAAAAATCTTTGGTTAGCAAAGCAGAAATACTGCATGAACTACAACTTCATCAACAAATTCCAGAACGTCACTTCCATGTGCTGTTAAAGAGCCCAAGTTTCTAAATTTCAAGCCAACTACCTTTAAAAGTAAGTTCACTTTCATAGTTTAGAACCAGAACAAACCATGTCCAAACTACATATTCAAATTTTTATAAAAATTAAGGTTTAACATTTATTTTACATCTAGCTTTCCACATCCATGTGGGGACAAGGAATCAGAATGTACATAACTATAAGCAGTGCAAAAGTGGTGCCAGTGCGAAGTCACAGATGCACAATAAAGTGATAGTACAAGACTAGAGAAAATGAGGCTATGGATGTTAAGAATGGAGACCAAAAAAAAAATCAAAGGAAAAATATGAAGGAAAAGGGCTGGAAAGAGAAGAGCCAGATGTTTAATTTAATGCCCTTGTTGCTGCAAAGATAAACTAATGGCACAAGACAATGTTTCTTGTAGAACAAAAATCCAATAGCAATGAGTCTTTATTCACGTTTAGTCACCTGACATGAGGAAAAGTGTCTGTTGCATTAAAATAGTCATCAATGTAAATGGCAGCATGGCTGAACAAGTCCTTTTCAATGGTAACGAACATCCCACATAGTAAAGTCACTTCAACACAGCCTCATGACAATTCCCACATCAAAACAGTACTTTATTTTATATTTTTTTTGCCTCATCATTACTCCTACATTAAGATCTTTCAGCTGTCAAGTGTACAAGGTGAAGAAAAAGGTTCTCAGTCAGCAAACACAGATGCATCAGGACATATCTCCACAATGCACCACTTCAGATCTGCTGGGTCCCAAGTCCATCCTTGAACGCTGGGCTCCCAGCACCACGTGTAGCACACTACTAAGGCTACACTACTATGTTAGCTTATTAATTCTGTATACATCAGGCCGAACAATGTGTCAACCTGCAACAGACTGAGCATTATAACTGAAAATGGCAAAAGATTCACTCTATTGAACTTTACATCATTATTTGATGTTCAACAATGAGGCAAATCCCAACAGTATATACAAAAACCAGCTTTGCTTTTACAAAAGATTTTGTTTCCCATATTGATTAATCCAGGCAGCTAACTCATTGGTTTATGCAACTTTATTGAAGAAAATAAATCAATTACTAGTAGAGCTATTAGTTGATCACTCATCCATTGACAACTTGCATCATTTATTCAGTGCTATATTAAACAGTGTTTTGGAAGACAGATTAACTAATAGCTCCAAGCCTCCTAACAAAATTTAAATGAATTACAAAAATGTTCTTAGACCCTATTTTGGAATACAAGGGATGTTTGACTTCCAATTTCCATTCTCTGTAAAACAAGAACTGGTCATTCCTTTATTGACATGCATAAGATACATCACATTTTCTGTTCTGCTGATGCTATAGATTCAGTACCAATTCTCCAGACACATCAGTTATGAGCAAAAGTATATAATAAAACCTCAGTTCTCTAACACTGGAAGGTTTGGAACAAGATGGATGTTGCTACAGCAATGTTACTTCTTTGATGGGAGAAAACTGAACATCCATCTCCCCTCCCCCCTTCAGGTGATATCTTCAGTATCTGTTAGAGCAGTGAGGAATGTTTGTTTGCTTTTAATCTCATAACCAAGTTAGAATGAAGACATTGGCCACATAATACACATGCTCCATTAAAAAAAAAATCTGAATCTTGGGCAATTGTTCTTGTGTAACTACTTTACAGATTCTAAAAGCAGTTATTGTCCAAAGCTGGAAGAACTAAAGTCTTCTCAGATGAGCATGTGCATGAATGGAAGGAGGTAAACAAAAAATAAAAAAAAGATGAGGTCTGATAGGGGAGCAGCCGGATAAGAAAATCAAAAAAGGAACAGTAATTTAAAGTTTATTCCAGCTATAATGCAGGTTATTCTGACTTTAAGGTAGCATCACATGGCATACTTCTGAGTCCATTCCCGAGATATTCTGTTATACCTGCAAAGACAGACAGGAATTGAATTAGTGTCAGCATGAAAATGACAGTGTCCTGAAGAGTCAGTGATAAAGTAGCACTTTACCCCCATCTCCCTGTTCTCTTCATACTAAGTCTCTTTAGACACTAAGAGAAGTTTGAACTGAAAAAAACCGAAAATCTTTCCCTAGACTAACTAGGACGTTCTCTTAATTTATATGAAACGCTTCAAATTCAAGACACGCAGACTTGCTAGAAATTTGTTGTGAAAAACTACTGAAGGGGGGAAGCAATAGATACTACCTGGGGTGGGAGAGGCAAAGGGAGCGTTCTGTTTAAATACTGTCCTTAGGTAATGATTACAGAGTATCACATGCCATAAGTAAAAATTACTTGGTTAATATCATCATTGGATACAGAATGTCAAATTTCCCATTTTGGAGTAAAACAACACTCTTTCCACTTGAATATACCTTTCAAACAATTTTTAAAAAGGACATTAACATAATATTTAGGTACATTACTTCCACAGGAATTGAGCTGATAATTAGTTTATACTTAACTCCATGCTTGTCAGTAAGAAGTTAATTTTCAACTATACAAGCAGAACATAAACCCTGTATGTTTTCCTACTTTATATGTAGAGCAGAGAGACACTGCTGAGTAACAGAAAGTTGAAATATGGATTCTAAATTCACTATGCACGAGGTTTCACTACAGGGCAACACTTTTAAGGAAATTCTGACAAAGTCTCAGTGAATACTCACCACAAAAAGTTGACTCAAAACTCGGTAATTATTTCATACTTTTTTATTTTGCCATGCAAGAGCAGTATCTGTGAGAAATAGTGACTAGCCAATACATTTCACACTAACCACAGATCAAGCTGTTAAATATCCAAGTTCAGTTACTGGTGCATCCATTATCTGTTAGTTAATCCAGTGCCTTAGAGCATGCAGCACCCAAGTGCTGACAAGTTTCCAATTTGTTAAATGCACCATAATGTGCACATATTCTTACCCTACAGCATAGCGTATTTCTCTGTCCATTCTCTTGCTAACCTATTGTACCTAATTGGACAAGTATATTTAGCATTAAAATATATATATAAAAACAAACAAAATCTACTTCATAGAATTCTATCTGTGTAAAATGCTAGAACGTGTAAGGAAAAATGTTTCAACACAGATAGGAAAAAAGGCTTTTTAAATTTTTTGAGGGGAAAACCAAAGTTAAAAGCCAGGTTGCTACCCGAAAGCAAGCACCACAATAACAAAAACTATCTCTTCCTCAATATGAAGGCCTAATGATATTCTATTTATGTATGGTAAGCAAAAAACTGGGCAATACATACTTTAAAATAACTGCTATGCGTATGACAAAGACACTTTGAAGATACTAAGCCCCTTTGTTTTTAAATTATGCACTACTAAGAATAGGTACTTCTTTGACACACAAGTTCTCTCCATCCCAGATTTTAACAAAAGGCTCACTTAACACAACTGCTGTTTGACAATACACTCTCTTACAAAGTTTGTTAAAATATTAAGTCTTATGCAACTCTGTACTTACTTGTCTCTGTCTGTTTTATAGATACGTGCAATCTCTGGCACTAGTGGGTCATCTGGATTTGGATCACATAACAGTGAACAAATGGATAAGAGAACTAGGAAAAAAAAAAAAAAGAGAATTCTCAATAGCAAAACAGGAGCAACAATCCCTGAAATGATGGAGCATGGATCTTTGCTTCAGCACATCAGCTCAGGAGAGAATCTAAAAAGCCTTTTCCTGAAATATATATTTATGACCAAAATAAATTTGTAACCCACTCTAAATAAGAAGCCTAAAATGATTTATAAGTTTGTTAAGAACTGTATTTCCTATTTCCCAATACTTACAGCTGTCAGTAAGCACACAAGAGAACAGCACTGTTGTCCCCTGCACTATGACACAACACAGCAGCCAACAAAAGCATGTTATTATGTATTCTCATGACCAACATATTCCATGGTTTTAATGGCTAAACCCAGAAATTCTTCAATTTTATTTTATTTTTTTTTAAATCAGACTGAGTTTTCTGTTGAGGTAGCAATGCCCAGCCTGGACAGCTAAAACTACATGTAAGCTGTAAAATAAAGGAGCAACACTGTTGTAAGGCAGCTGTGAGGACTTCATCCTCTAGTCTCACAGCAGCTTTGAAAGAAAAACAATAGTGAAAGCATTAAAATGTAGGGAATCCACATTCTAATCACAAGCCTACTCCTTGGACAGGCAGGAATTACAAGCTGCATAGACAAAGGAGCACTTTGATAGATCTTCTGAAGACACAGTGACCACTGGCTCTGACGCAAAACAAAATCTGATCGTGAAAATATTTGAGAATTAACTGCTCTTTACTGTAGTGCAGCAAGGAAAGCTACAAAGCTTTTACTGCAGCACAACCTCAATTTATCCTGAAGTAGACTCAGTAAGCTTAGTTCATGAAATACTATAATACAGTGCCAGTGCACAGTGGTAGGAAGCAACATGTACCAATAACTGCTTTCTTTTATTTATCTACCACAGAGATTCGACAACGTAACTCAGCAAGTAACTCCAGACACTCAGTCAAAAATACTATGCAGATTTTGTTAGTAAAAACTGACTTTAAATTAATATGCAAGTATCTATCTAGAGGGACAGCTGCACACAAGCAGTTTCTCAGCCTTAGCTCAAATACAGCACTACTGGCCTGTTTCAATGCAAATGCTGGCAGACTCCTCTGGGACCAAGTTCGCAAGCTCTGCTAAGAACACTGAAGCCAGTGGCCAGACAAGCTCTTACACAGCCAGGTGGCAGAAGGTGTTAGAAAAAACAAATATCGCAGGAAGATTAAATTATCAAACTAGCAAAACACAGGCTAGAATGAGTAAGGGGAACTGAGACAGGTGAGAACAAGACAAACAAAGCTAAAAGCACACAGTATTCAACTCAAAATGGAAACATTCTTCCTTCCAAAACGTTACCTTTAGAAATAGTTAAAGCAGGAGACCACTGTGATCTTAGAATATCAAGACAAATGCTGCCATTACTGTTAATATTTGGATGATAGATTCTTGTTGTAAATGCAACCTGCAAAAAAGAAAAAAAGTGAAAAAAAGAGAGTGGATTTCGGTCTATGATGACAGTGACGTCACCCTTTCTTCTCCGCCAAACTATTAGTCAACTCAAAAAGAAAAGGATTAAGCAGTTAAACTGCATCAAATTTATGGACATGCACCCAAGCCACAACCTCTCTGCTTCCAATTACCAGGCACTCTATTTCAAACAGAGAGTGCAAGCATGAGGGGCTCCGTTTTAATCACAGGTGCCTGCATCACAATGAAGACAGTCAACAGAAGTGCGTGAACCACAGTAACACTGCTATCATGGAGCTGTAGAACTTCAAACACCGAGGTCACTCCAAGTGGGCACTTTCATATTGACTAAAAATTGGGGGACAATGCTAGTAGCTGATAAAGCCACCAAAACCCACATTTCACAATTACTGCCAAATTCTAACAGATAACATCTTCACTGATTCTAGGCAGTCAGCAAGTTAACCCCTATCCACAGGGTCACACTCGTACAGACCAACCCAAACAGCCAGAGTGTAATATTTGACAGTCCTCTTGCCAAGAATTCTATTGCAGTAATGCAAAGCTAATGAGTTTTCCTATCAATTAAGAAAAACAGAAATAAGACCCAACATCATTTTAAGTGTCCTGGGTTTTCAGCTGGGATAGAGTTAATTTTCACAAGAAGCTGGGAGGGGACACAGCCAGTACAGCTGACCCAAGCTAGCCAAAAGGATATTCCATACCATTAAACATCATGCTCAGTATATAAACTTGTGAGGGGGAGCTGGCCAGGAAGGAAGGATCCAGCAAATGGGCTGGGCATAGAGTTCTGGACAGCAAGGCAATTGTATTGTGTATCACAAATTTAATATATTCTTTCATTTGTACTGTTATTGGTATTTTCCTCTCCCTTTGCTGACCCAGTAAACCATCCTTACCCCAAACCCACACCTTTTTCTTTTGATTCCCTCCCCATCCCCCATTGGGAAGAAGGGGGAGGAGTGAGCAAGTGGTCACTTGGTGCTTAGTTGCCAGCTGGGGCTAAACCACAACACCAAGACACTCAGAATTCACATATATAAATTTGCTCCTGAAATACCTACTGACACACCCATTCTTGTGGTACTCAGAGACTTAGCCATCTAACACACTCTAAGAATGCATGAAAAGAAGCGAGAACATAACAGTATTACACCACAGATGCCAACAATTTCTGTCCCAATTTCCGTGGTTCTTTAAAGAACACTAATTTCACTAATGAGAAAGCATACTTACCTTAGGTGGTTTGAAAGGGTAGTCTGTAGGAAAGTGAATTGTCAAGAAGAATACACCACCCTGATATGGACTGTCATTCTGTCAAAGCAAACAAATAATTCTCTTATTATCTCGAGGACTAAGAATCACTGAAGATTTTTAAATAAACAAAGGAGAGGAAATTTGCTTAAACGGCAGAACTGTTTAACCTACCAATACAAGAGAGGTGCAATTAAAATACACTTACTACTCCCTAAGGTAAGTGATACAGAACACATGCAGGTCACTTTTTGTATGGACCTCTCCAATCTAACAGTTCATGGAAAACAGCTTCTCTGACAGTAAATCCACTCAGGAGAATGTGACAAAAGCATCCAAATGCCTCAGACAGCCCCAAGACATAATGTTAACAGAGCAGGGGTCCTGTCCAGCACAAAACCACAAGTTCTGTGTTTGGAGCTTATCTGTCACAACCACACAAGTTTACAGTGGCCCATTCCCTCCTAAGTTTTGCCTTTGGCTTAAGCATTGCTCAGCCCTGCAGAAAACCTAGAAATACCCAGCTAATTCCTTGTCCCTTGAAAGAACCCCCAACCCCATCAAGATTATAGTGAATTTCTAATACAGAAAGGGAGGAAGAATTTCCCTTTAATCTAGCATTGAAGAGGATTTTACATTTCCCTGCACCAAGGAACCAATTACAGGGATAATTCATTCAGGCATTAACTACTAACAGTAAAACAACACATGGAACTAAAAAAGCTGATAGTAAGCACAGAATAAATGGAGTGACTAAACAAAGATCACATAAGTTACTAGTTACAAGAAGAAATATGTACGGAGTTTTTACTTGAAACTACAACTGAATTTGGCGCTAATAATTTCATTGTTTAACGTGAAGACTACAATGCTTTTAATGCTAGGGAAGATGAATTTGCGGCAGAGTACACTTCTGAATTATTTGTAAATTGATTTTTCATATTGAAATTGCAAGAACATTTCACCAGTGTTGTAATAAATATATCTTCATTAGATAAATACCAGAAAATGAAATTCTGCAACACAAAACAAGGACTGAAACCTAAAACCAAGTACCCTATCCAATCTCTGCTGAAAACCTAGCAATCAAAATATAACCTGCTTGTTATGTGAAGCAACTAGAAAGCAACCCTTCTACTGCACACATTGTGGGCATACATTTTAGCAGTCACAGAAACACCTCTTTGAATGTATTCAACCAATGCAACACTCTTACATCCATTTAAGAGAATCACAGCCTGTATAGTAACGTATAGTATAGGTAGAAGACCAGATGATTATTCTACAACCCTCATATGTTATTACAGGCACTAAGCAACAGCACAGCAGCACCAGAACTACTACCACCACACTTCTGTCAGGATACTGCCCAATCCTGAAACAGGAACACAGATCTCCTGACACCAAAAAAATGTAGGGGAAACAAAAAAAAAAGGGAGCTGTACATTATTAAACCAGAATGGGAAGCTAAAAGTAGTAATCCCAATTTAAATTCAACCGATATTTAATACCTTATGACCACACTGACACCAGCCACATAAAAACCATACTCAGTATAGTGCTGAACACTCCGTTTAAGCCTGAATATAGCTATTAGACAATTTTCTCTTTTTTGAGGAACCTAGTTACAATCAATGAGAAACAGAGACTTTGGAACAGAAACCCATTTTTCCAGTCAGGTGAACCTCTAATAAGCACATTTTCCATAGCAACCTCCTAAAAAACCACACTTGTAGCCATATATAGTCAGGCCAATTCAGCATCGCTGGAATT